>CM019164.1:3735246-3842315 GCA_009733165.1 Naja naja | reverse complement strand
TTGCTCCACCCACCAGGACAGCTGGAAAAGGTAGGGCTTCTGCCACAACTGGAAGAGGGTTGAAGTGGTCTGGACCAGCCCCAAAGTGCGATGTGTAAATACCATGTTTTGTAACTGGGAGGCCAGGGATCGGTTCGTCAGTAACAAGTTATTTGCTTCCAGAGTTTGTTTACTAAGGCTTATTATGTGCCCCTCCATCTTAAAATGATGCTGACTGATTTACAGGCATCATTCTGGTAATACACACTAAATTTATTAGCATGAATTACTCGATGACCTTAGACAATGCAAATGAATCCTCATTTTATCAGATATATCACTGATCAATTGATTAATTGACACTAGTTCTGTGCAGATCATTCAAACGTCTGCCTGCCTGCAAAGACTTACTGGAAAAACAGGTCTTAAACAATTTTAAACAATTAAAATAATAAACAATTTGCCACAGAGAGGAGAGGGTCAAGCTATTTTCCAAGGCACCAAAGGTCAGACAAGGAATAATGGATGGAAACTGAACTAGGAGAGATTCAATCTGGAAATAAGGAGAAATTTTCTGACAGTGAGAGCAATGAACCATCGAACAGAAGGCTTCAGAAGTTGTAGAAGCTTCATCCCTGGAGGCTTTCAAGAAGAGACTGGACTGCCACCTGTCAGAAACGGTGTAGGGTCTCCTGCTTGGGCCGGGGGTTGGACTAGATGACTACAAGGTCCCTTCCAACTCTGTTAATCTAATCTAATTTCTAGTTTAGCAGCCGTGATGGGCCAACTTAGTCTTTGAGGAAAACATTATTCCTGAAGACATGACTGCTATGGAAAAAGCTTACACCTTGCCTCTTTGGTGACATTCTTCAGCGATTGAAGGAGCTGCCACAAAGAACAGAAGGTCAATTTATTCTCCAAAGCATCAGAAGGCAGGACAAGAAAACAATGGATGGAAACTAATCAAGGAGTGAAGCAACTTAGAACTAAGGAGAAATTCCCTGACAGTTAGAGCAGTTAATCAGTGGAACGAGTTGCCTCCAGAAGTTGTGAACGCTCCAACACTGGAAGTTTTAAGAAGAGATTGACAACCATTTGTCTGAAATGGTATAGGGTTTCCTGGCTGAGCAGAGGGTTGGACTAGAAGACCTCCAAGGTCCCTTCCAACTCTGTTATTCTTTTATCAGGGCCTATGGCAAGATTTTGCTACTGGATATTACTAGGTAGATCAAATCTAATCAGAGAAGAAATGCTGACTTCACTTTGAGGCTATTTGTAAATCTAATCTGCATTTTGGATTTCTCCATCTGCTGATTTTTGTAAAATCTTATCAGGGAAAATGTTCTTGACAACTTAAGAGATCACATCCAGTTTTTGGATGGGTGTGTCATTTTGCTTAGCCCTTAAAAAAGGTGCCAGTCAAGATCCTACACAGCATGGGAATGATGAAAAGAAAAAAATTATCCGAGACTACTATGAAAAACTGTACTCCCAAGAAGATATCCTAGAAGAAAAAATTGAAAAGTATTTACAAAAGACAAGACTACCACAGATACCTGAAGATATTGAGACAATGTTAGAAGGGAACATAACCATGATGGAATTAACAGAAGCCTTGAAGAAACAAAATACAGGAAAAGCACCAGGCCCAGATGGTCTACCAAGGAATTTTACAGGACCTTCCAGGAAGTGTTAAGCACTCCTTCTAGAAGTGATGAATGAAGTTTTATTAAAAAGAGAATACCTGAGACAGAGAATACCTGAGAAGGGAAGCTTATATTACCCCAATACCTAAAGAAGAAATGGATCTAACAAGTTAAAATTATAGACCTATCTCATTGTTGAATTCAGATTATAAAATTTTTGCTTCAATTTTGGCAGAAAGAATGAAAAGATACTTAAATGAATTTATCCACACGGATCAAAATGGATTTTTGCCAAAACGACAAATTAAGCAAAATGTGAGAATAATTTTAGATACTCTGAGTATTATGAAACACATTCTGAAAAACAGATGGCACTGATGTTTTTAGATGCTCAAAAGCATTTGACAATGTGAACTGTGGTTTATGATATTGCAAATGATGCAAATGGGCTTTGGAAAAACTTTATACAAGCTATTGAGGCAATATATAATAATCAAACAGCAAAGATATTGGTAAATGGAGAGCTGACAGAATCTATAGGGATAAGAAAAGGAACCAGACAAGGTTGTCCTCTGTCACCCCTGCTGTTTGTTTTAACACTAGAAGTACTGAATAGAGCTATCAGAGAAGATGAAGAAATAAAAGGAATGAAAATTAAAAAGAAGAATATAAACTACAGGCGTTTGCAGATGATTTGGTATTCATACTAGAGGATCCACTTAAATCAGCACCTAAGTTGATAGAACAAATAGAAGAATATGGAATGGTGGCAGGTTTAAAATTAATAAAGATAAAACAAAGATCCTAACAAAGAATATGTTAGCAAAACGCAAGAAAGATTTAGAAGATTTATTAGAGATCCAGATTGCAAATAAAGTTAAATATTTGGGAATAAATATAACATCAAGATGCAGTACATTGAAAGAAGATAATTATATAAACTCAAACAGCAGATAGCGACAGATCTTAAAAGATGGGAAAATATGCAATTATCTCTTATTGGCAGAATATCGACAGTTAAGATGAATGTTTTACCCAGAATCTTATACTTATTTCAGACAATTCCAATTAGACTTGGGAAAGAATACTTTGAAGATTTAAATAAAATCACATCAAAATTCATATGGCAGGGCAAAAAGCCAAGAATCAAATTTAAGCTATTACAAGATGCAAGGTCAAGAGGGGATTCGCACTACCAAATTGGGAATTGTATTATCAAGCTGCAAGCCTGATGTGGGTGAAAGAATGGATAACATTGAGAAACAATAGATTGTTAACTTTAGAGGGTCATGATCTATTACTAGGATGGCATGCTTTCTTATGGTATAAGGAACTAAAAAACAAGGATATTTTAGAAGACACTATGTTCGAGAAGCTTTGTTTTAAATTGGGAAAAACCAGAAAACAACATTATATACAAATTCCATTATGGGTATCTACTATTGAAGCTTTTCATATGCAATAATATACAAGAAGGAACAAACAGTTAGATATGAAGAGATTTTAAATGAAAAGGGTGAACTCAAATCGATGCAAACACTACAAGAACAAGGTATAAAATGAATTGGTTTTCATATTTGCAAGTACAATCTAGATATGATGAGGATGTTAAGAATGAAGGGATTTATAAAAAGCAAACTGAATTAGATAAAATTTTGATGGGCACGAACGAAAAAATGATTAAAAACTTTACGGTTATTTATTAGAAGTTAGAATGGAAGAGGAGCAGGTTAAGGAAACAATGATTGCTTGGGGAAAAATTTTGGTTATGGGATAGATTTAGAGAGATGGCAAACACTGTGGGATCAGAATTATAAAATGACAATGTCAACTGCATATAAAGAAAATTTGTATAAGATGTTTTACAGGTGGCACCTATCCCGAGAAGGATTGCAAGAATGTTCAAGGATAAATCGGATAAGTGTTGGAAATGTCACCAGATACCTGGCTCCTACTACCACATGTGGTGGACTTGCGTTGATGCTAAAAGATACTGGACTAAAATCCACATGTGGCTGGAAAAAATGATACAACAACATATAGACTTGAAACCTGAGATATTCCTGTTGGGAATTGTCCCAGAGACATTTAACAAAGATTTGAAATATCTGATTGTTAATGTACTGACAGCTAGAATTGTATTTGCTAAAAACTGGAGAAATGATAAGACACCTACGCAGGAGGAAGTGATTAAGAAGATTTTGGATTGTGCCGAAATGAGTAGATTAACATTTGAAATTAGGGATCAAGAAGAAAAGCAGTTTTATAAGATATGGAATATGTTTTATCAATGGTTAGACAAAAAAGTTTGGTAATGTATTTTTGGGAATATAAAGATAGATAGATATTTGGTAATATATGGTATATATATGGAATATAAAGATAGAACTGTTGAAATAATATAGAGATTATAATATGACAAAGGATTAATAATAAGGATTATAGCTTTTCCTTTTTGTAATATTGAGTATGAATAATGAGGGTAGGCACTGTGATTTTGACCGACATACTTGAAATTGATATGGATTTATGTGTTGTATGTTTGTTTGTTATGTTTGTGTTTTTGGAAAAATAAAACTTTTTATAAAAAAAAAAAAAAAAGATCCTACACTCCAAGTCAGAGCTTTAAAAAGGGACTGGATAAATTCTAGCTTGATCTGCCAACCGTTTTTGAAGGCTCATTGATTAGTCCAAATTGCAAACACCAGATATTAAAAGCCCAGTTTTGGGGAGTTGCAAGGAGAGGCAGTCAACCTATTCTTTTCATGCCAGGAACTTCCCTGGGCCCTGTTTCCTAGACTATATGTAAGTAACTCCTCGACGATGATCACACAGAGCCCAACATTCCTGTTGTTAAGTGAGACATTTGTTCGGTGGAGTTTTGCCCGAACAACCTTTCTTGCCACAGTCATTAAGTGAATCATTGCACATGATCAGTTAGTCATCTGGTTGTTAAGTGAATCTGGCTACACCACTGACTTCTGCTTGTCAGAAGGTCGCAAAAGGAGATCCTATTGACCTTGGGACACAGCAATGGACATAAATATGAGTCAGCTGCCAAGCACCTGAATTTTGATTGCATAATCATGGGGATGGAGCAAGTGTGAAAACTGGTCCCAGGTCACTTTTTTCTGTGCTGTTGTAACTTTGAACAGTCACTAAGTGAATTGTTGTAAGGCAAGGACTACCTATACAATCACTCCGCCAAGCCCTGTCTCTACCTGAGCCACACAGGGTATGACCCTGGCTATCATCATCATCATTACCATCACCATTATCATCTTAGCCATTGTCTATCCACTGCAGGATGAAGGCCTCTTCTGCATGTTTCCAACAAATGGTTCTGAGCTTCCTTTTGCAAGCTGGGCCCACCTGTGATGACCCAAAGGAGCATGGCACAAAGGCAACACAGTCACATAAACAAGAAGAGTCCCTTTATTATCTCCAACTTTGCCCCAATGTCCAGGTTACCTTCGGCTGGAGGAAAAAACTCTCCAAGAACAGTCTTTAAGTGGAGGAAATTCAGTCCAAAAACAAAGTACATACAAACTGTAACTAAAAATCCAAACAAACCACGCTGCAGTAATTAACTTGACAGGGAGAAGGAATTGCAGACTTGAAAGCACGGCAAAACTCACACAGTTGAGAAACGCCAGGAACACAGATAAGCCTCGACAATACCAGATAAATTCACGATTTGCTCCCAACAGTTTGCTGTGCGCTTCCCTTTTAAACACTGTATTCCCAGCTGCAGCTAATGAAGGGAATCAGGGCCCTTTCCTCCCGTAGCCACACAACCCACGTTGCTTTCTTCTCCGTTCCTCCTTGTGCCCTAGGATGAAGAGGGTGTGGGCTTGGGTCTTCCTCCAATTCCCTCTCCCTTGCTCTACCTCTCCCCTGCTCTGCCCAGCCGGACTTTGCCCTTCCCCAGTTTCCTCCACAACCAACGGAGCCACACTCCCACTCCCTGTCAGCTGCTCGGCTTCCCCTCTGAATCAGATTCCGACAGGGCATGACACCACCACACTTGATGATGTCATCTCTCCATCTTGTTTGAGGTCTCTTTCGTGGGTGCTTTTTATCAAGTGGGATCCATTCTATGACTGCCTTGGTCCACCTGCCCTCAGTTCTTCTTGCTACCCATTTCTATCTCGATTCTTTTACGCTCCTGATGACATTGTATGCTTTCGTTTGTTCTCTAATCCACGTCGTGTCTTTCTATCTTGTCTTGTGATGCCAAGCGTGGATCTTTCCATGACTCTTTGAGCCACTTGTAGCTTTTGAAATGATTGCGGGGTTACTGTCTGAAAACTTTTCTCTTCAGGCATAGAGGGAGGGAAGTTGTTGTTGAAAATTACGCTTAGCTTGATGAATGCCTGCCAACACATTTAACATGCCATTCAATTTCCTTTATTATATCACCTTCCATTGAGTTCTGTTGGGTATATGTAATTTCTCTCTCTCTCTCTGTTGTCTCTCTCTGTCTCTCTTCTCTTCTCTTCTCTTCTCTTCTCTTCTCTTCTCTCTCTCTCCTGTCTCTCTTTCTCTCTGTCTGTCTGTCTGTCTCTCCCTCTCCCTCTGACAAATATGTTCATCAAATCAACAGAGTAGATTTGATTTTTACTAAGTTTTGAAAAAGCCTCCGTTACCAACCCCCTGGCTTCGTGGCAGCATACAGTAATAATGCGAGAAGTGAAGAAAGATAATTGCCCTGCTGTAGCTAAAGTTAAACTGATGCTCCTTCCTGCGATGATTTTTATCATCGTGAGACTGAGCTGGCAAGAAGACAAGATCACCTGGGAGTATTAAAAAAAAAAGTCAAACTGACAGCCATAATCGCACCATCAAAGCCCACCCCCTTTTTAACCTGCATTTTGTGTGAATAAAAAAAAGGGGGAGAAATTCACTTGGGGCTGCCATGAGGGTTTAAACGTGCTGGAAGGGACTTCGAGGTCTTCTAGTCCAACCCGCTCAAGGCAGGAGACCTTATTAACTTTTTAGACCTTCCTCTTTTGGACCCCTGCAAGAAAGGAAAATCAGGGGATGCACCTTAAGACCCAGAGGAGCTTTAAGCTTTTGTTTTCCTCAGAAATGGGCTGCTTTTGGGAGGTTCCTAGCACTTGGGCCACAGGAATGGCTAGATTGGGGTGAAGAGCCACCCTTGAGGCTGCATCTCGGAGGTAGATGAGTGTTTGCTGAGCTCATCAAACTTATCCGGTGGTCCTTTGTTGGAAACCAGGACATGTTTCTCCAGAAAAAGCATCTGCAGAGCTTTCTCTGTTCTGTGTGGAGAGGAAGCCCTGGGTAGGGGCCAAGCTGGAGGTCCAGTTAGGAGGGTGGCCAACTCAGTGACTCATGGAGAACACCAGGGACTAGAACTAGGGATGAAAAAGCAATTTTTCGTCTTGGCTTTGAGGTGCTCACTAAGAAAGGATTTTTCAAAATGACCATCAGAGCATTAGTATTTCCTCTATTATTATTATTATTAACACGCTCTGATGCTAAGGAGTTCTACTCCCCCTCCCCACCTGAAAAGAAATCTGTTGCAACTGCCGATGCCTCACATTCCGTTACCTCAGTTCAAACCTGCAGACATTCCACTCCTTCACTCAGGAGCAGCCTGGGGCTCCTTATAGTACTATTTTATTTTATTTTTTATTTTATTGGACTTATATGCGCCCCATCTCCAAGACTCGGCTCACAGTTAAAACATACAAATACAATAAATAATTAAAAAGAAATTAAATCACTATAAGGTCCAATAAAACCGAATTAAAAATTAAAACTATCCCATACCCCCGGTGAGGTAATCACAGCCCGACTTGGTCAAGTAGCCAGGTCTTCAAAACATCAGTACCTCACCAAAATGTCTCGCCTTCCACCTATGGAACTGCTTCTGGACTCAAGGCAGCAGGAGTGATATTGCCTTATGTGTTTCAATCACCGGCCACCACGGAGCCAATGGATTGTGAATTGGATTTCTCCTGCATAGCCCGATCACATAGTGTTGTCGCGAAGCACGGGTATCCAGCTAGGCTATATATCTAAAGGTGAAATACCACGCAGGCATCATCACAAAATCTCCAGAACCGTAAAGCCTACAAACTTGAAATTTGGCACGTATGCTCCTCTTGGCTTCTTGGTGCTCACTAAGAAAGGATTTCTCGAAATGACCATCAGAGCATTAGTATTTTGTGTATTATTATTATTAACATGCTCTGATGCTAAGGAGTTCTACTCCCCCACCCCACCTGAAAAGAAATCTCTTCCAAAGGCAAAGCACAAGCAGAGGAGAGGAGTTTCAGTCTCAGTTTTAGTTTCACAGCAACAAGCAGCTTTAGTCCAGAACAGTTGAGCTAAGCCACGTCCAGGCTCATTGCTGTCTCCTTGTTCACACAGCAAATACTGTTTCAGTTTCCAAACAGCCCTCACACACTGACAGGATGCTAGTCAGATGAATACCGATGGATACTGGTAGGCAGAGGCACATTTTCCCCCCCTTATTTTCCTCCCCAAAAACTAAGCCCGACCACATAGTTTCATAGCAAAGCACGGGTATCAAGCTAGTTTTTATATAAATTTACTCAATTTACACAAAAACTAGATTACACTTGAGCACAAGAAAGCAGCAATTTAGGGAGATTCAAAGCCATTCAGGTCCCAGTTGTCCCATCCAGGTCACGGTTGTTTTTCAAGAGGCAACTGGACTTTCTGGTTTTTCGTTGAAGACCTTTCGCTTCTCATCCAAAAGCTTCTTCAGCACTTTTCAGATTTTGGCACGATGGACTACAACTCTAAGAATACAAACATGTTCTTCTTAAAGAGAAGCACGGAAAGAGAGAGAGAGAGACGGCCTCTTGTTTGTAAAGTCCACATGAAGATGGGTATGGATTTTCATTTGTAAACGAAGATCAACATTGGCAACAACCGAGCAGCAGTTGGAAAAATAAACTCTGCAAAATGCAACGGACAATTTCCTGAATCTTAACGTAAAGCGTACCACAGAAGTTCTAGCAACCCACAGAGGAGCCTCTAGAAAAACCCACAACCTGAAAACCGCTCAGCTGAAATGTTTACGACGACAGGTCGTAGGTCTGGCTTAAGTTACGTTTGCTGCTCTCTATGCGTGACGTTTGAAACCTTTTTAATGGAGGGATGAAGCAAATACCCTTCCCTCAAACCTCAATTTTGAGTTCTAGCCAGCTGAACTTGATGAGTAATCACATCTGATTTCCCTCAATTACGCTCAGATGCTAGTAAACATTTTTTTAAATGTAAAAATCAAAGATTATAAATTCCCAGCAAAAAGAAAAAAAAGAAAAAGAAAAGATAAATCAACTGCACAGTCTGTGCCTAAACACAGTTATTAGTGGTGTCTTCTGGGAGGGCAGATGCAGTTGTAGCACCAACCTCTTCAAGCTGCTTGAATCTGATGCATTTAGGAAAAAGAAATCAGGCTTCCACAAACGTAATTAATCACAAACTCGTTTTAAAAGCAAAACCTACTTTATTGCAATGCTGGGAATTGCTTTCATTCCCAGCCAAGAGCTAATCTTAAACAGTTCCCCAAGATAAGCACACACCTTTCAGTTCTGTGGGATGCTGCCAAAAAACAGAAGTACCCAATTAACTATAAAAGAAACCAACTGAAGTACAAGAAAAACCAACTGAAGTACAAAGAGCTTCAAGGATGACTCGGAACCGATCGAACTACTTTGCTTCCTGCAAAGGTTTCTCTACCTTTGCCTGTCCTTTATACCTTGGGGGAGGGGCAATCACCTCCCAGCCTTACTCCCCAGTCGCCCCTTCTGCTTCAGCTGCTCTTACCTTCTAGCAGCTCTGCACACACGCGCACTGGGAACAGGCCTCTGCCTTGCTGCTGCCAGACTCTGGAGGCTCCGAAGGCAGCACCCCACTCCCAGATGGTCCTGGCCCCACCTCTGCATCAGATGCAGGACCCTCATCCGAGTCCTCTCCAGACTCCCGGATTGGTCCCCGTTCTTCCCCACTGTCCGATTCCACTGCCATCTGCACGGGCTGCTGGCAAACCACAACAAGGAGATCCAGGCAGTTCAAATAGCTACAGGTAGCCCTCGATTTACAACAGTTCATTTAGTGACCATTCGAAGTTACAGTGGCACTTTAAAAAAGTGACTGATGGCCGTTTTTCACACTTACAACCATTGTGGGCCTTCCCGTTGTCAAAATTCAGATGCTCGGCAACTGACTCATATTTATGACGGTTGCAACGTCCTGAGGTCCCCTTTTGCGACTTTCTGACCAGCAAAGTCAATGGGGAAACCAGATTTGCTTACAGGGAAACTGTGTTACTAACTCAACATCTGCAGTGATTCACTTAACAACTGGGGTAAGAAAAGTTGTAAAACGGGGCAAAACTCACTTAAACAAATGACTCGTAACTTGAGGACTACCTGTATAAAAATTTATTGCAAGCTTAAACTCTCTACAACTAATGGCCCAAGCAAATTGGCCATAGATAAGAATCAAGGAAGTTCAAGGTGAGCTGGGCTTAGATCTCAGATTAATTTTTTTAGTTCTCAGATTAACAGAGTTGGAAGGGACCTTGTAGGTCATCTAGTCCAACCCCCAGCCCAAGAGGGGACCCTACACCATTTCTGACAAGAGGGCAGTCCAATCTCTTCTTGAAAGCTTCCAGTGATGAAGCTCCCACAACTTCCGAAGGCAACTTCTGTTCCATTGGTTGATTGCTCTCCCTGTCTGAAAATTTCTCCTTATTTCCTGATTGAACCTCTCTTTGGTCAGCTTCCATCCATTATTCCTTGTCTGGCCTTCAAGTCCTTTAGAAAATAGGATGACCCCACCTGCCCTCTCTGTGGCAGCCCCTCAAATATTGGAAGACTGCTCTCCTGTCTGCCCTGGTCCTTCTCTTCACTAGACTAGCCAGGCCCAGTTCTTGCAACCGTTCATCGTATGTTTGAGCCTCCAGTCCCCTCATCATCCTGGTTGCTCTTCTCTGCGCTCTTTCTAGAATCTCAACAATTTTTTTCATCTCTTCTTTGTGGCAAGGCCTGAGATATTGGAAGGCTGCTATCAGGTCACCCCATCCTTCTTTTCCTTAAACTAGACATGTCTTCTGTCCATCCATGGTTTGTTCAGATCTTCCTTCCTTCCTTCCTTCCTTCCTTCCTTCCTTCCTTCCTTCCTTCCTTCCTTCCTTTCTTTCCTTCCTTTCTTTCTCTTTCTTTCCTTCCTTTCTTTTGCTTTGCAGAATAGCTTGACCTGCTCCTCTCTGTGGCAGCCCTTCAAATATTGGAAACTGACCCAGGAGAGATTCAACCTGGAAATAAGGAGAAACTTTCTTGAGGGAACAATAAATCCAAGGAACAGAAGTTGCCTTCAGAAGTTGAGGGAGCTTCATCACTGGAAGCTTTTAAGAAGAGGCTGGACTGCCCTCTGTCAGAAATGGTGTAGGGTCTCCTGCTTGGGAGGGGGGTTGGACTAGATGATCTGCAAGGTCCCTTCCAACTCTGTTAATTTGTTAATCAGTGGAGGGAAGAGCCTTGGTGGTGCAGGCTGTTAAATGCACCACCTAGCATTTAGCATGCCTAGCACTTAAGTTCCAAATACCTGCAATTAGTGCAGGCTCGAATCCCACCAGGCTCAAGGTTGACTCAGCCTTCCATCCTCTCAGGGTAGGTAAATTGAGGACCCAAGAATGTTGGGGGCAATAAAATAAGCTGACTTTGTAAAAATGCCGCTTAGTAATAAGCAGGCATATACAATGGAATGAAGGCTATTGCTGAGCGCATTGGGTTGCGCTCCAAAAATTGCAATCCGCCCTGAGTCTTTGGAGAAGGGCGGCATATAAATGTAATTAAAAAAAAAAAGAAGTCCCAGATCACACTGCAGAACACTGATAGCCATTCAGAAGGCAGAACATCCCTTATATTGTACTTCTGTATAGCGCGCAAGTATGAACCAAACCCACTAGCTGCCTTAGGCAGCTAAATAACTACTCTGTATTAACACTGTAGTCTCCTAGTTAATGTACTATACCGTACGCTAAATAAATAAGCTTGTTTCTTTTTATTTTTCACCAAGCTATAAAGATCAGTTCAATTTTAACTCTGCTTTTTGGGAGTGTATCCTGTCCTCTTTTCATCAGTTCTAAAATTCCATTTTCATTACTAATTAGGGGGTACTGAGTGTAGATTAATGGGGGGGGGTGAAATTTAAACAACCGTAGAATCAAGCTGCAACATAACAAATTGGACAGTAGTGTCTGAATGCTTTCTGAATGCATGTGAATATCATGTTCATCCATACTTTAGGGTTTTGGTTTTTTTTTGGTCTGTTGAGGACAACGGCTCGGAAAAGGGAGTCAATGCAAAACCTCCGGGATTCTGTTTTAGATTACTAGCTTCTCTGCCTCATCTGGATAGCGAGAGAGCTGATTTTGGCTTGTCTCAAAATAAATAAATAAATAAACTAAGCCAGGTTTGAGCCTGGTTAATACTTGGCAAGAAAAAGCACCAGTGAAGCCCAGGGCTGCGGGCTAGATGGAGAAATCAAAGGATTCTTTTGGGAAAAGGCAATGGCAGGATTCCATGTTTCCTGCCTAGAAACCCAATGAAGTCACTCGAGTTTTACTCAAGGAACATTTTACAGCCTTCAATGAAAAGCACTGATACATTCAATCATTTCAAATGCTGAACCATACTTGGGACGAGGCTCCAAGCTTTGGTCAACTGCCGCCTCCTCCTCCTCCTCCTCCTCCTCCTCCTCCTCCTCCTCCTCCTCCTCCTCCTCCTCCTCCTCCTCCTCCTCTTTCCCCCCTAAGCTCCAAATTACAGCTCTGAATGAAGAAAGCCCAAGGACCCACCAGAAATAGATTTTTGAGCAGAAAGACTATGAACGCTATCAGAGGTGTCGGATATAGCCCTGAGCTCAAAATTCTTTTATTTCTTTGTTAAATTTATTTATTGCCTATCTCTGATGTGGGTTATTTCAAGTGAAGAACACTTATCTCATCCCAAAGTTGGAGTGTATCAGGATTCAAGGGAAGGGAAGGGAAGGGAAGGGAAGGGAAGGGAAGGGAAGGAAGGAAGGAAGGAAGGAAGGGAAAAGGAAGGAAGAAGAAAGGAAAGGAAGGAAGGGAAGGGAAGGAAGGAAGGGAAGGAAGGGAAGGAAGGAAGGGAAGGGAAGGGAAGGGAAGGGAAGGATGAATCAGGAAAAACACCCACCCTACTTCTGTCCATTCTTGAAAACTAAAACTTCTGTTCTCACTTCTGTTCTCAGCTCTTAAAAATGATCCATTTTGATTTGTTATATGAACGCGGCTGGTATATCTTATGTAGCTTATCAGATGCCCAAGAAATCCAGCTCCCAAAGTCCACAAGAAAAGCAAAATTAAGCACATTTTATTCCTCCAATGACTTTCCTTTTTCATTTTTGGAGGAGAGTTCCTCAGTCATTAATGGCGGTGCCAGAGCTAATGCAGTGGTTGTTTACCCTCCCATTTCCTTGATCCTTTCCAATTAATTGAGTCCATGCCACGATTAAATAAAGTGTGAGTCATATCTTGGTTAGGTGTTTTTTCTTTTTAAAGCAAACAAGGCTGAAGGTTTCAGAGAGCTCAGTCCTCCCTTCCTTAATAAATCCCTTTCTCAAACTCTGTTTTTGAGAAGTTGAAATGTTCCCACCTCAACAACTAATTCAAGTTTTCTTTCAAATTATTTTTATGAGTAATAAAACAATTTGGTTTTTATTAGAGCCTGTCAAGACTCCGCACTGGGTTTATTTTGAAAGAAACCACCATTGGTTGAGGGTTGGAACGCCATTAAGGACGTTTCTGGATTGTTCCCAAAGGGCCTCAAGCAATCACAGTCAAAACAGAGTTTATGGCTTCGGGTTGTAGAGACACATTTACACAATTAAAACATAAATTAGGAGTAGAAGCAGAGGACAAGATGGCCTTACACCAGAAGAGAAGGAAATGTTTGCCTTCTCTGTCGTCACCTTGATTTCTGCCCAATGCAACACCCTTCTTGACAAACTGGGGGGGGGGGTTGCAGTCACACAATACAACTCGGGTTTGCCTGGACTCTGCCCCATGGCAAAGGGAGTGGCGGGGAGGAGATGGCTCCTGCTGGAAAGCTCTAGAAGGAAGCTCACAAAGAGGTCTGTTACTCAATGGCTCTTCTTCTTGTGCCATATCCACCATCGGACGTTGGTGATCATGTTTTTATCAACAGCCACACAAAAAAGGGCTGCTGAGTTTTGTCCAAACCGGCCCCTTAGATTTTGAAGCCCTGATGTTCTTCTTCTGCCTGGACCTCATTTGCCACCCATCTTTCCCTGGAGGATGAAGTGAAGGAGGCCGTATTTTTCCAGGTGTCACATCACAGGTCCAAAATATGCTGTTGCTTTTTAATGGTTTTGATTATTTCCCTTAGCTTTCCCAGGTGGTTTATCACCTCCTCATTTCTGATTTGGTGAAGCCAGCTTACAACAACAACTCAGTGGGTAGGCTCACTCAAACTCCTACAATAGGCTGCCCCCTAAAATGGTGGTTCAGTGCATGGTGGGAATTCTCAATTTTCAGTGTTATACAAAACATAAATCCAGGGTTTAGTCTCCACCTTGAGGAGCTATAAACAAGCCGTCTTCAGACTGCAGCTGGCTTTCCAGACTCAAATCTAAAGGGCTCGTGGCATGTTCTGTTTTATTTTTATTTTTCATATGATATTACTGTCTAGCCATTCTGCTTATGTAAGCCTCATCATTACCTCAGTGAAACATCAGCTTAATAGATTAATTGTGGGGAGGAGTATTTGCTATAGCCTGTTCAGTTGGAAAGTTTGCCATCTCTGGGACTTATGTCATTTGAGTGATGACATAGCAATAGCACTTACTTATATACTGCTGTTCTGACCCAAACCTGTTTCCAAGAGAGCAAACACAAGACAAAGGCAGCAGCACAACCTTTTAATGTTTCATCTATGAATCCTGTTCCTTCACAGATAAAAGGCTGCTTCCAGCTAATTAGCTCCAACAAGAAAGAGCCTTGCCAAGTTTTTGCAAGGCTGCCAAGAACAACAGATAAGAAAATAGTTTACAACACAAGAGTCTTCAAATACCAACTGTAATGGCCACAAGGCTGAGTTTCAAAACGTTTTTGCTTCCTACAAAGAACGTTCACTTCACAGCTGGCTTTTATCTTCTTGAAGGAGGGGCAGCCTTACTCCCAAGTCGCCCATGCTACTGCAACTGCTCTTTCCTGCGCGCATGGGCACTTGGCACAGTCTCCTCAGGAACCTCCTCATCGCTGCTGCCAGCCCCCACAATCTCTGAAGGCAGCAGTCTACTCCCTGATGGGTCCTGGCCCCTCATCTGAGTCCTTGCTCTCCTCAGCCATCCGCACCTGCTGCCAGCTAACCACAACAACTGTTTCATAGTGCTTTACGGCACTTTCTGATTTACAAATGTCAACATCTTTCCCCCAGCAATCGGGATCCTCATTTTTACCAACCTGGGAAGGATTGAAGGCTGAGTAAACCATGAGCCGGTGACAATCGAACTGGTGGCAGTGGGCAGAGTAAGCCTGCAATACTGCATTCTAACCACTGCGCCATCACCTTGCTTCCTTTCTCCCTTCAGCAGCTCCATGTCCTATCCGCACTTTGGTGGGTGCCCTTTCCTAAAAACCTCATCCCCTCCAGTTGCAACACCTCACTGCAGCAACATCCCATGCTCATCAGAACTTTTCTTGCCTCTCCCGATTATTTTTCTGCTCTTCCCCTTAACCCTGGAATTGTGTTTCGGTCCATTCTTGGGACCATACAGCTGTGTTTCATTCTGTGCCTGGACCAATGAGGCATCTTTTGGTTCCCACGTAGATCATTTGGAAAGAGCTCTTCTATATCTGGAAGGGTTCAGATACAACCTGCTTTGCTCACCCCTCCTACGAAGCAAGCCAGCTATTTATTTATTTAATTTTATTTATTTGTTTGTATTTAACAGGGAGCATTTGAAGTCAGTCCTAGTGAGCAGATTATAGATTAACAGGGTTGGAAGGGACCTTGTAGGTCATCTAGTCCAACCCCTCCATGCCCAAGCAGGAGACCCTACACCATTTCTGACAAATGGCAGTCCAGTCTCTTCTTGAAAGCCTCCAGTGATGAAGCTCCCACACTTTCTGAAGGCAGCTTCTGTTCCATTGGTTGATTGCTCTCACTGTCAGAAAAATTATCCTTATTTCCAGGTTGAATCTCTCCTTGTTCAGTTTCCATCCATTATTCCTTGTCTGATGGCCCTGGACTCTTAAAATTACTTACTTTTTGGGCATTAAGTATATTCTTTTCTGTTTTAGTTAGACTAAAAGGGCCACTCTCTCTGAATATTTTCATTGCAATACTTTGGCAAACTTTCCAACATGCATTTTTAAAGGGGCCACTTTTCTACTACAGCATCCAATAGCATATATCCTGGGAGAACGAAGCTGAAGACACCAGCCTGAAGATGACGGATGAGATTTCGTCGAAACGTTGCCAAGGTATTCTCAATCTTACACGGGACAAGACCCGAATACACCAAGACATACATACATACATACATACATACATACATACATACATACACACATACATACATACTTGCAAGGATGTTTTGTGTGGGTATGTATGCACATCACACCCACAGTTTATAAAACAAAGGAAGAATTTGTTCCTTAGACCAGAAGACATGCACGCTTCTCATACAACCCCACTTCACACAACAAATTTTGAAAGCAGAAAAACATCCTCCTTTATGGGAAAGTATGCATGCCTGTGTCTGTGCGTGTATGCAATTCCTTGCTATAGAGGTGAGCTAGAGAACGTGTTTGGCTCAACAAATTTTGTCTGGGCCTGTTAAGTGATAATACCAAAAGGTGCTTTTTTCAAGAGGCAACTGGAGTTTCTGGTTTTTCTTTGAAGACGTTTCGCTTCTCATCGAAGAAGCTTCTTCAGCTCTGACTGGATAGTGGGGAATGGAAAGATTTATATTGACACAGGACAGAAACCATCCTGCAGCTAAGAAGGCTCCAAACTCATTTGCGCTACTCAGGTCACCCTGAGGACACAGATAAACCTCCAAATGGCCTCAACGACTCTCTAAAAGGATGCAAATAACCAGCTGTCTGCAAGGAGTATCAATCCTTCCGTTTCTCACTATCCTGTCAGAGCTGAAGAAGCTTCTTGGATGAGAAGCAAAACATCTTCAAAAGAAAAAACAAGAAAGTCCAGTTGCCTCTTGAAAAAGCACTTTTGGGACAACCATGGCCTGGATGGTGGAGGCTTTCCATCGACATTTGCCTAAAAATACCTTACGAATCAAGTGGAACATTGACATTAAACTCAATTGTTTCCCCTCTGGAGCTGAGGTTCTGCCAATAAAAGTCATTTTGAATGAAGAAAAGAACAGTAAATGATCAATAAACAGAAGTGTTTATCGTCCAACTGCCAAAGAGCAACACTGGGACTAATTCTTGTTCATTAGAATGAACAAGGGAAAGAAAGTCAGTAACTAATTGCCGTCCAGCCATTAAGTGTTAATTAAAGAGCAATAAGAGCGATGCATTTAGTGGCAGGCCATTACGAGCTGCTCCTAAAGACAATTTCTCTTTTCAGAGCCCAGCAGATCCTGGGCTGTCACTTAGGAAACACTGTAGATGTGTAAACATCCATTGCAGCACATAGCAGCCCTGCTTTCGAGGCTCAGAGATTTGGGGTTTGTTTGTTCTTAAATGTTTATTGACCGACTATCGCAGAGGGTTTTTGCCACGGGTTCCCCATGGAACCCCATCTCAGTCACTTAGGGACATGCACGCCATACAAAAACCCAAAATGCATTTTGAAGAGTAGCACCGGCCAGTGAAAATACAGTTAGGAGGATCGGAGGAAGGATCCGAAACGGTGGTGGCCTTTCTACGCCCATGACTTCGGTTATGTTATCACAAGTTTTCTCTCGCGCTCCAAGGAAAAAAAGAAGCACAAAATGATAGGCTTCAATAGGAGAGAATATACCGTACGTAGCTCAGCGTTGAACCGTAGAATTGTTAGCGTTATCCGAGCTTGGCTGCTTGCAGATGTTGCATCATCTAACTAGAGAACATCTACTAGCTAACATCGATGTCTGATTCTTGACTAAAGGAATCTGGCTTGTTTTGGAGAGGTACCAAGAGGTTTCTGTCTGCACACGGGACAATCCAAATCGCAGGCCCAGCCCCCTCGATCTGCATGATTCCCCCACATCAGATTGTCACAATAAGCTCACTTTTCAAGAGCTTTTTATGAATTAGCAGCGTAAGGTAGATCAAAAACCCTCCTCTATCCCTTTTGGGGAGGAGTGTCAGGGTTCCAAGTAACATACCCGTAGCAAACAAAACTCTGAGGTAGGCAATTTCCTCAAAGAATAGGTCTATTGGATATGTCATATTGGCACAGGCTGGTGGAAAACCGACTCTGAATATTCCTGCAGTTTCCTACCTAATTAAAAGTGGAACTTTGTCGCTTTCTCAAAACAATCAGTCACTTGTTCCAATCAGGATACTGCCCAGTTGCTAGGTGACTCCAGTCCCCTCCTTCCAAGCACCTGCAGGAATGTCCTTGGTTCCCACGAGAAAGTATTTCATTTTGGCTACAATATCCGAACTATCTCTATTTCCCACCACCCCCATCCCTCCTCCCTGGTGTGTCAGCTCTGAAGTCTCAAAATGGCTTCAGTCAGGGTTGACAAGGAGACTTGATTGCCAAGGGCCTCTGTGGTTGGATCAAATTAAAGGTGGGGCTGTGACTGTACAATTCATCATTTGGATATCCTGTCCATCAACTAGCTATCATTTATGGACCTGACACTTACCAAGAGGATCTGCAACCCAACATTTATTACCTTTTGCTTCACACTGTTGTGGTCTGCCGGCGGCCTGCGGAGACGGCAGCAGAATCGGACAGTGGGGAAGAACATGGGCCAGTCCAGGAGTCTGGGAAGGAATCGGACGAGGGTCCTGCGTCCGATGCAGAGATGGGGCCAGGGCCATCTGGGAGTTGTGTGCTGACTCCGGAGCCTCCAGAATCTGACAGCAGTGAGGCAGAGGAACAGGGGGAGCCTGTTCCCAGTGCGCGTGTGCACAGAGCTGCCAGAAGGCAAGAGCAGCTAAGACAAAAGGGGCAACTTGGGAGTTAAGGCGTGGAGGTGATTGCCCCTCCCATAAGGTATGAAGGAAGTGCAGAGGTAGAGAAACCTTTGCAGCAAGCAAAGTCGTTCACTCTGTTCAGATTAAACCTTGAAGCTCTGTGTAGATTTTGTATTTCAGTTGGGGTTTTTTTCAGTTAATTTGGCACTTTAGTTGTTGGCAGCAATTCAAAGAAAAGAAAGGTGGATACTTATCTCGAGGGACTGTTTGGGACTCATTACAGGCTGGGAATGAACATAATTCCCAGCGTTGAAATAAAAAGAGAGTTGTTTGGACTAAGCGTGTGATTAATTATGGTCTCAGGAAGCCATGGTCAGAACACACATGTTAAGCCAGACTTATCAGGAAAAAAACCATGACATAAATTTCAGAGTGTCGTAAGATTTTTTTTAACCTTACTACAGGTTGGTGGTGTACAGGACTTACAATGGTTCATTTAGGAACTGTTCAAAGTTACAACGGCATTGAATAAAGACCATTTTTCATACTTATGACCGTTGAAGCATCTCCATGAAAAATTCATCAAAATTCAGATGCTTGGCGACTGGTTCAGATATATGATGATTGCCGTGTCACGGGGTCATGTGATCATCTTTTGAGACTTTTTGACAAGCAAAGTCAATGGGAAAGCCACTTAACAGCTCAGGCTGTTAAATGCCTGCTCTTAAGATCCAGCTGTCTACAATTAGTGTAGGCTCGAATCCCACCAGGCTCAAGGTTGACTCAGCCTTCCATCCTCTCGGGGTAGGTAAATTGAGGACCCAAGATTGTTGGGGGCAATTAGCTGACCTTGTAAAAATGCCGCTTAGTAATAAGCAGGCATATACAATGGAAGGAAGGCTATTGCTGAGCGCATTGGGTTGTGCTCCAAAAATTGTAAGCCGCCCTGAGTCTTCGGAGAAGGACGGCATATAAATGTAATTAAAAAAAAAAAACAACTTTGTGACTAACTTAACAAACTGCAGTGATTCACTTAAGAAACGTGGAAAGCAAACTCGTAAAATAGCAAATTTTTCACTTAGCAACATAAATTCAATTGTGATCATAAGTCGAGGACCACCTGTATTTAGCAGACAGGGGAACCAAGCCATTTTATTTTCTGAGAATCCGGAAAAAGGTTAAATCCCGACCTGTGATGAAAGCTGAAGAGCCCAAAGCAAGGAGCCTTCCCATGCACTTACCTGGAAGAGGATCTGAAGGATGCCGTGGGCCATGCACATGCGCCGCCCCAGGAAGACAAAGAAGGGCACAACCAGCTCAATGAAATGGTTGAAGAGGGTCTCAAATGCGTGGAACCACCAAGGCGACCGGTGCATGAAATAGGCCACAGGATTGGGAACAGGCTGGGTCTGGAAGAGAGAAAACAAGAAGATAGCAATAGCATGCAAGATTTATATGCTGCAAATAATGGCATGTGCTGAAATGGACAAATTGACTTTAATGGTACAAGAGAAAGAGGAGTCTGAATACTATAGAATTTGGGGAAAATGGTATAATTGGATCAAATAAAGACAGGTAGAAAATGAAGGAATTAAAGATAAGCAACTTATAGATTAAATGTATATATTCACACAAAATTGTATATATTTGTAAATATGTGCAAAAGATAGAAATGGATGAGATGGATGTCACAAAACTGTTAACGTCACGATATTTATTTTTTGTTTTATTTTTAAAATATTTAAAAGACTAATAAAGTTTATTTTAAAAAAAGACTCATATACTGCTTCACAGAGCTTTACAGCCCTCTCTAAGTGGTTTACAGAGTCAGCCTCTTGCTCCCAACTATCTGGCTCCTCATTTTACCCACCTTGGAAGGACGGAAGGCTGAGTCAACCTTGAGCTGGTCAGGATCGAACTCCTGGCAGTGGGCAGAGTTAGCCTGCAAGACTGCATTGTAACCTCTGTGCACCATGGAAAGAAGGGAAGGAGGGAAGACCAATAGTACTTAGGCTTATATACCACTTCACAGTGCTTTACAGCCCTCTCCAAGCAGTTCACAAAACCAGTCTCTTGCCCCCAACAATCTGGGTCCTCATTTTTACCCACTTTGGAAGGATGGAAGTTTCTCCTTAATTCCAGGTTGCTTCTCTGCTTGCTGAGTTTCCCCTCAGTTTCCCCTTGATTAGCTTGGATACTTCAAACAACTTCTGAAGGCTGGGTTTCCACAACGGCCAAGCTCAGCGACACTGACACCCAGGGGTGGGCTGCTGGGGGGTCGGGAGAGCCCCTAGCTAAGATTCTGCACAGTTCGGAGAACCCCCAAATCCCACTCCTGGCTGGCCCCGCCCACCTTGTCCCACCCCTCCCAGGAGTCCCCACCTGACCCATTTTGGATGCAGGTAAGTGCAGGGCACGCGTGGAGGCTCAGGGAGGGTGAAAAACGGGTGTCCTGGAAGTGTGGGAAGGCCGGAAATGGGCCCATTTCTGGCTTCCAGAGAGCCTCCGGAGTCCGGGGAGTCTGTTTTCGCCCTCCTGGAGGCCTGAGGAAAGCTAAATTTTTTGCTAAAATTTTTGAAGCCCACCCCTGCCGACACCTGAGCTTTGCCCGACCTGCCGCTTGGCTGAGACACCTGCAGAGAGAAGCTGATGCTCTCAGCGCCTGCTGGAGCCGCTTCCTATCCAGATCTGGTTTCAGGTCCTCTGGATTCGCACCTGTTTCGGAACCTGCTGACAGCCAGCGGCTTCCAGCCTTGCAATGCCTGCCAGAGAACGGACAGCCGAGGCTACACAATCCACGCGGCCCCTGAAGACCCCAACTGGCCCCTTCTTAAGATGTACAGGTAGTCCTAGACTCACAAGAGTTTGTTTAGTGACCATTCAAAGTTGCAACAGCACTGAAACACCATCGGGGTTATGACTGTATTTCACACTTTGCAACCATTGCAGCACCCCCAAAGTTCACGCGATCAAAATTCAGACATACACACACACACACACGGCAACTGACTCGTGTTTATGACGATTGCAATGTCCCTGGGTGACATGATACCCTTTTGTGACCTTCTGATAAGCAAAGTCAACGAGGAAACTTAGCAACTGCAGGGACTCCCTTCACACGTGTGGGAAGGAAGGTAGTAGAATGGGCCCAAGCTCGCTTAACAAATGTCTTCACTTAGCAATGGAAATTTCGAGTTCAACTGTGGTTGTAAGATGAGGATTACCAGTATACAGGTGTGTATTTTGGGGGGGGGGAATCTTGTATGGGTTGCACACACTATCAGCAGCCCCTTGTCAGCACACCTGCCCATTGCTACACACCTGCTTTTCGGAATGCAAGATTGCCCCAAAGATTTTTCATCTTGGAAAGGAGATGAGAGAGGAAGGACGACAGGCAAACGGCAGAGAAACCGGGAGCCAAATAGCAAAGGTTTCAGGCTGCGGGCATTTTAGCGCATCGAATGTAAATTAGACTTCTAAACTTTTTCCCAATCTTCTGACAGCGAAGCAAAGGAGGCGGGAAAGACCAATGATAATTGGAAGAGACGCAACACATCTTTAAACGGTTTGCAGCAGAAAGGAAGAAAGGAAAAGCCAAAACAACAAGAGGGAAGAGTGTGCACAAGAGAACGGCCTCCCCCGCCTCCCTCCGCCAAGCACTGGAACGAATGCAGCGCCGTTATTAGCATAGCTGGGATTAATCATCTTGTTGCTTTCTATTGGTTTTGGGCTGGATGGAATTCCCTCGGGACAAAAGACCGCATCCTTCCTTCCGCTGACAGAGGGGGCAGGACGGAACGAGCTGAAGGGTCATGGAGCACAGCCGAGGCCCTGCACTCGGGGTCAGGGACAGGGGCTGCTGCCCCACCCCCACCCCCCACTCCCAGCCCCTACGGGGACTGGTTTGAGTTAGCCTCTGAGGGCGGCTGGGCCAAAGTGTGTGCGTGAGTGAGTGTGTGTGTGTGTGTGTGTGTGAGAGAGAGAGAGAGAGAGAGAGAGAAAGAAGAGAGGAGAGGAAGGAGAAAGAAGAGAAAGGGAGAGAGAGGAGGAGAGAGAGGAGGAGGAGAGGAGAGAGAGAGAGAAAGAAAGGAGAGAGAAAGAGAGAGAGGAAGGAGAGGAGAGGAAGAGAAAGAGAGAGAGAAAAGACAAAATGTGTGGGCTTGGTGCTGCTTTACTCAAAGCACAGAAAGGATACACAGAAAACGCATCCAATCAGTGAGGAGAAAATGCACACCAGATTGCCCAGAGCTCAGCCAATGTGCTTCCTTTTCTTCCCAAATCACTTGAGTTTTTGTTTTAATGTGACAGCCCTTCAAGTAGTGGAAGATAACTATCATGTCACCCTTTCTTAGACCAGAGATACCTAGTTCTGTCAACTGTGCATAATACAATTTAGCTTCCAGCCCCATAATCATCTTTGTTGCTCTTCTTTTCACTTTTTCCAGAGTCTTAACATTTTTGGGGTGGGGGGTGTCAAGGCCAAAACTGGACACAGTATTCCAAGCATGGTCTTACCAAAGCAGTACAAAGCAGCCTTGACTCTTCACGTGATCTTGATATCAGGGTTCCAAGTAATAGACCCATAACAAGCAAAACTCCGAGGCAGATGGATTCCTCAAAGAATAGCTTTATTGGATATATCATATTGGCACAGATCTGGTGAAAACCGACTCCGAAGCTTCCCGCGCTTTTCACCTCATTAAAAGTTTGCCACTTTCTCAAAACAATCAGTCACATGGACCAATCACAGCACTGTCTGGTTGCCTGGCGACATCACTCCGCCTTCCTCAGACCAGCTGTGAGAATGTCCTTGGTTCCCAAGAGAAAATATTTTATTTTGACTACAAACTCCCAGCTATCTCAAATCCCCCTCCTGCTCCAGTGTGGCAACACTGAGGTGGTTAAAAATGGCTTTGGTCAGGTCAGCTTCAGGGTTGACACTTGATGCTATTCTTGTGTTGATTGGCCTTTTTGGAGGCTACAGCATACTACTGGTTGGTATTTCAGTGTTGGTCCACTAGGATACCCCTTAAGCTGTTATACGTAGGTAGTAACCAGTTAGGAATTACCCAAAGGACAATTATCCAAATTGTCCTGAGATGAATCTGCAGGAACATGGTATAATTCCTATAAAATGAGCGATAAAGCATTACAGGCTTATGTTTCCTCAGGGCCTGAATTCCATCGAATCCCAGAGGTTGCCAAAGCTGTTGTGTTCACCAAATATGAAGCTGGTGTTTTTTAGAATTCATTCTCTTCAGAGGCCAATCAACCTGGTATGTTGGTAGCATTGGCAAATCCTAAAGGAAGAAAAGTGTAGCAACACCTGGATTTCATGGATTCCATTCAGTGGAGTTTGGATGGAGAAACGGGGGACCTGTGGAGGTAGGTGACAGAGAAAACTTTGCATGGGTAGGTTGTCCAGATGACCATTTGAAAAGGACTTGTCCAATGTCCCAAAGGTGCTTTTTTTTTCAGGAGGATACTGGACTTCCTTGTTTTTTCTTTTGAAGATGTTTTGCTTCTCACCCAAGAAGCTTCTTCAGCTCTGACAGGGATGGAGGATGGGTTGAACACCCTTTGAATGGTGTGGAATGGATTTCCAGAGGAAAAAATGGCAGACTACAGGAACCATGAGCACCACTCAGGTGACCCTGAGGACAGAGATAAACTTCCAAATGGCCTCAATGACCCTCTAAAACAGGGGTGGGATTCTACCGGTCCAGACCGGTTTGGATGAACCGGGTGTTAAATTTGTATCTGGTTCACCGAACCGATATTTGAACCGACCCGCTGGCCCCTCCCACCCCTCCCAGGAGTCTCCACGTGGCCCATTTTCGATGCAGGTAAGTGCAGGGTCTGCGCAGAAGCTCTGAGGGGAGGAAAATGGGCCTTCCGGAAGTACCAGAAGTCCAGAAATGGACCTGTTTCCGGCTTCCGGAGGGCCTCCAGAGCCCAGGGGAGCCCATTTTCACCCTCCCAGAAGCCTGAGGGAAGCCTCCAGATTCTGGGGAAGGCAAAAAACAGCCCACCCAGAAGTTCCGGGAGGCCACACCCACCATGGCCACGCCCACCCAGCAACTGGGCAGCAAACCGGTTGCCCACCCCTGCTCTAAAAAGATGCAAATGATCAGCTGTCTGCAAGGAGTATCAATCCCTCCATTCCCCACCATCCAGTCAGAGCTGAAGAAGCTCCTTGGATGAGAAGTGAAACGTCTTCAAAAGAGAAACCAAGTTGCCTCCTGAAAAAGTCCTGGAGGACGGAGAATCTCTACAGACTTTTAACCATGTCTAATGCTACTGAAGTATTTGAGGCAGCATATTTCAACATGCAAAAGAGGAAAAAAAAGTGTTCAATTTATCTCATTTGCAGCGATTTGCATCATTTACATACTGACATTACACCAATGATGCCATTAGTAGAAATGATGTCATTTTGTAACTTAATTGTAACTTATCTCCCATTTCCCCTGTGTCTCTTAAATCAAGATTTCACTGTGTCTGGACTGAACCTTAAAGGAGTAATTGAGGGTGTTTTAGCCAGCTTGACTCAGCCCCATGCTGAACTAAAAGAATTACCAACAACATGCAACCACTTGGAAGATCTTGGTAACTGAGAGAGCACCTCCCCCACCAGCCTCCCCACATCACACACTGATTTTCTTGCAGTGCCCCATGATGGGCCTCCCCAGTGTACCCCCTCCCCCCACATCGAGAAGATTTCAGAGAGCACTGCAATATGGCTTCCATTAAGCCTTGAATGTCAAGAAAACCATATATACGATTAACATCTAGATCGACCAGGAGCTGTAGAAAACAGTATGTCCCACAGTCCCAGATGTTGCCAAAATAGGAACAGCAGTGCTTCCCGTGGCTCATTTTCTTCCCCATATGCAGTGGTGAAAGATAGGTGGGTGGGAGGGAAGGCAGGGGTAATCTGGTCTTACCCTTCTGGCGGTAAGAATGGAATGGAATGAGGCAGGGTGGGCTGGGGTGGGATGGAAAGGAGTGGAATGGAATAGAATAAAGAATAGAATAGAATAGAGAATGAAAAATAGAATAGAATGAATAGAATAGAATAGAATAGAGAATGAAAAATAGAATAGAATGAAGAATAGAATAGAAAACATGGAATAGAATAGAATAGAATGAAGAATAGAATAGAAAACATGGAATAGAATAGAATGAATCGAATAGAATAGAATGAAGAATAGAATAGAAAACATGGAATAGAATAGAATGAAGAATAGAATAAAGAATAGAATGAAGAATAGAATAGAACATGAAATAGAATAGAATGAAGAATAGATAGAATGAAGAATAGAATAAAGGATAGAATAGAATAGAATGAAGAATAGAATAGAAAACATGGAATAGAATTGAATTTAGAATAGAATAGAATAGAATAGAATAGAATAGAATAGAAAAGGATAGAATAGGATAGAATAGAATTAAGAATAGAATAGGAAACATGAAATAGAATAGAATTAAGAATAGAATAGAATGAAGAATAGAATAAAGGATAGAATAGAATAGAATGAAGAATAGAATAGAAAACATGGAATAGAACAGAATTGAATTGAATTAAGAATAGAATAGAATTAGGAATAGGATCCTCTTCTCCACCACCTTGCTTGGGAAGCTCAGATTCAATCAATCCTACATTCTAGGGGATTCTGGGTCCGATTCAAGAAGGAGATCCATGAAATCTAGTATTCTACTTCTCACAGTTGATTCCTGCCCCATCATTAAAGCTGAATATGGCAGATGAGTGGCAGGGATAAATGTCACACTAGGGATGGGACAAATTAATTCCTGCAACTTTTACAAGAACTTTTATTTTTTAAGAGCTCTTCCTTTTTAATAAAAGTTGTAGCTAATTAATTAGGGGATGCCTTGAAAAGAAAGTATCAGGATTGTTCACCCATTAATTTAATGCGGCCTTTTGGAAATGTGCCAACATACAGCAGCCAAAATTAAGTATATCTCCCTTTTCACTTACAACTTTTTACAACTCTGCATGACAACCACAGAAGTCCAATAACAATTTGGAGATGTGTAACTGTTTTGTTTATATCAAGCACACAGATAAATCTCATTTGGGGGCTTGTATGCAGTAGGGTTAGAAAGAGGTTTATTGCAGAGGTGGGTATTCAGCAGGTTCTAAGCAGTTCTGGAGAACTGACAGCGGAAATTTTGAGTAGTTCGGAGAACTGGCCAATCCCACCTCTGACTGACCCCGCCAACCCCATCTCTTCTCTGCCTCCCATTGAGTCCCAGCTGATTGGCTGGGTCTCCTTTGGTTGCCCTGCACAGGAGAACAGAGCTGGAAAGCAGGTTAGTGGGGTGGGGAGGGAAGGGGGATATTGCAGTAACCTTCTCCTGCCACGCCCACCAAACCACACCACGCCCACCAAGCCACAGCACAGAACCGGTAGAAAAAAAATTTGAATCCCACCACTGGTTCATTGGCAGTGAAATTTTACAACAATTAAGCCTCCAAGAAACTTTCCTTTTTTAAATTTATTTCTAAAAAAGTGGGGGGGCCTGAGACACGATATTCAGTTTGAAGATATACATGCCTGGAACTGCTGGAGTTAAGAGTACCAGAGGTGAGGAGGAATATCTGTTTGCCTTGGGTGATTGCACAAGACTGGCCACTGGCCACCATACCACTTTCCCCAAAAGAAACTTCAGATATAAATTAGGTGTGTGTGTGTGCATGAAGGCTCATTTTTAATCCTTTCCTGAACCTTGCCGATGGAAAAGTCTTAATTTTAAAATGAGAATTCTCCATCCACCTTAGAGTGGAAGGCATCTTTGTTTAATTCATGGGTTTTTTTTTAAAGTTTTCTTCCTTCCTATTAAGCCATAGCTTTAAAATAAACAGTAAATAAAAGGGAGCTGAAAGAACATACATTTCAAGATTCAAAATATTATATAGAACCCCTCTGTATTTATCTGCTTAATGGCTTTTCTGCTGAAACTCAAACTCACAGGCTGCTCAGGAATTCTGGGAATTGAAGCCCACAAGTCATAAAGAGACCATCGTTCCCCACCCCTGCACTAAAATATGTTTAAATTGATGATACTTCTGCTGAAAAATCGTGAACAATAAGTACAACTTTACTGCATTCTATTCTATTGCATGCTCACTTGGTTTTGAATATGGGAATGTGCTTGAGTGTCATCAAACTTCCATACAATCAGGAGGTTCTACAGAATCTTCCCTACTTCTATGACAAGCTAATGAAAACAACAGGACTACCTACAAAACCTTGGGTGTAGGTCCCAGGTCCCCTTCACAACCTAAAAGAATAACAGAACAACCTAAAAGGATCAGTTTGATTCCACAGCCATAATCAAATTCCATGGTGGCCATGATTGAATTTGCATCCTAGCAAGTTTCTATAAATTGTTTTATGAGCATGGACAGACAGGATACGGAACAAAATCTCTCCCGCTATCCCTTTTTCCCCCTACCCTCCTTTATTATTTTCTTCCAGCAAAAATTAAAAAGTGATTGAGAAATGTCAATCTTTGTTGTCTATAGGTGGATCAGCAGCTACCATAATAGCAATAGCACATGGACTTATATACCACTTCACTATGCTTTTACAGCCCCCTCTAAACAGTTTACAGAGTCAGCCTCTTGCCCTCAAACAACCTGGGTCTTCATTTTACCCACCTCGGAAGGATGGAAGGCGGAGTCAACCTTGAGCCGGTCAGGATCGAACTGCTGGCAGTGAGGTGGAATAAACTGCAATACTGCATTCCAACCACTGAGCACCATGAAAAGAAGGGAGGGAGGGGCGTAGCAGTAGCACTTAGACTTATATACCGCTTCACAGTGCTTTACAGCCTAATCTAAGTAGTTTACAGAATCAGACTATTTCCCCCAACAATCTGGGTCCTCATTTTACTGCCCTTGGAAGGACGGAAAACTGAGTCAACCTTGAGCCAGTCAGGATCAAACTCCTGGCTGTGGCCAGAGTTTACCTGCAATGCTGCATTCTAACCACTGTGCCATCATGAAGATGGATGGATGGATGGATGGATAGATAGAAGGATAGATAGAGGGATAGATAGAGGGATAGATAGATAGATAGACAGAGGGATAGAGGGATAGGTGGAGAGGGGTGGGGGACAATAGATACCAATAGCACTTAGCTTTGGGTATATACCACTTCACAGTGCTTTGCAGCTCTCTCTAAGCAATTTATAGAGTCAGCATATTGTTTCCAATAATCTGAGTTCTCATTTTACCAACCTTGGAGGGACGGAAGGCTGACTCAACCTTGAGCTGATCAGGATTGAACTCCTGGCTGTGGGCAGAGTCAGCCTGCAATACCGCATTACAACCACTGCGCCCCCATGGCTCCACTAATGGCCAAGAAGTGATTCCCACCAAGATCCTTCTGTTGATGGCTTCACTTCTCCTGCTCCTGACAAGGTGGAACGGTAAGGAAATTGAACCAGTTGCATTACGTAACACCTCATTTACATTCAAAGAGAGTGGATGCTGGACAACTTTCCCTCCTTCCTGTGGGTACTCTGTTAGTTTCCAATCAGATGAGTTCTAATATATTCTGATTTTGCTTGCCACTTGAGTGTTTTTGTTAGCTTTTAACGCAATGTATTGTTTTCTGTGGCATTGTGCATGGTTGATGATTCTTGTTGCATTGCCCAAAGTCATATGGTTTGATTTGGGCATGCTCTACATCAGGGGTTGTCAACCTTTTGGACCTCAGGGACCACCAAACTCATAATTTTAAATCTCGCAGATCAGAGACCCTGGGAAAATCCCCAAAAAAGACTGCAGGAAAATTCCTCACCCTGTTTTCCTACCAATTGATAATTCTTTATTTGCATCACAGGATACCGTCTCCAGCTCCGTTCTCACGGGGAGAGAGAAAGAGAGAGACTTTTGGCTTCATGCAAGGAAAGCAGCAGAAGCAGCAGAAGTCTTTCTTTCTCTCCCAAACCCGCCAGAAATGAGTCTTTGTGAGACTTGTCGCTGCAAGCCTCTTGGAGCAGGAGGCCTTGCAGGGTCCCAAAGACTCATTTCTGGTGGAGTTTCTGGGAGAGAAAGATAGACTTTTGCTGCTTTCCTTGTGTGTAGCCAAAAGCAGAAGAAGAAAGAAGTGGAAAGAAGCAGCCCGCTGGCCAGGAGAGGCATGTGGGGTGATTGGGGCAAGTTCCCCCCCTCTGCCCTTTTCCCCCTCCCCTCACTACTTCATGTTGTTCACAGTGCAAGCGAGACAACCCTTGTGTTCTCATGGGCCATGTGGGTGGTGCAGCCTTGTGTTCCTGCACAACCTGCTTTGTGGGGTGCTTTGTGGGTGACATTTCTCTGCGGACCACCAAAATTTTCTCACGGACCACTAGTGGTACCCGGCCCACTGGTTGGTGACTCCTGGTCTATATCAGTGTTTTTCAACCTCAGCACCTTGAAGATGTCAGCCTTGCTGGCTGGGGAATTCTAGGGGTTGAAGCCAAGCTTGAGAAATGCTACTCCAAATAAATACATAAACAGTAAAAAAAAAATCATCATCATCATCACTGGGATAGAAGGATGGCTCAAGAATGCCATGTTTATGCCAATCACGGCCATCTTCTACCAGCTCTTGACTACATTCCCAACATGTTCCATGCCATCTTCCCACACCTATGTGTGTTAGTACAGAAAAAGTTTTGGCAGCCCTTGCTCTGCACATAGAAAGGGCATTACAAATATCACCTATTTATTCTGGGCATTCCTGGGGAAGCAGTTCTAAAATTACACCAGAAACCATGAGTCCATTCAGGCTATTTATTTATTCAGAATCCTTGCAAAACACTGAAGTGTTGGCAATAGCTCTGAGATGTTATGACTATCTGTTCTGCTGGGATCCCCTCCCAGTTTCATCCCCATGAACTGACAGATGTTATGACTATCTGTTCTGCTGGGATCCCCTCCCAGTTTCATCCCCATGAACTGACAGACCCCAAATTACAGTAGGGGGGGTCTGTCAATTAATAGGCACCCCAAAGATCTGGGTGTCCTGGTGGACCACCGCTCAAGTCTGAGTCAGCAGCAGCCAAAAAGCCAACACACCCATGGGCTGCATCAACAGAGGGAGAGCATTAACGTCATGGGATAGTACCACTCTATTCCACACTGGTGAGGCCACATTTGAGATACTGCATCCAATTCTGGTCACAACAATATAAAAAAGATGCAGAGATCCTAGAAAGAATAGTAAGAGAATATGGGGTCCGCAGGATGCATTGTACAAGGAACAGTTAAGGGAGCAAGCTTAATGGAGAGGAGACGCAGGGGAGACATGATAGAAGTCTTCCAATAGGAAGTCTGCAAAGAGTATAAATCCTTCCATTTCCCATCATCCTGTGTCAGAGCGGAAGAAGCTTCTTGGGTGAGAAGTGAAATGTCTTCAAAGAAAAAACAAGTCCAGTTGCCTCTTGAAAAAAGCACAAGTCTTCCAATAGTTGAATGGCTGCTACATGGAAGAGAGGGTTGATTTATACTCTGTAGATGTCATGCCCCTGGTGGAGACTGACTCTGAGGGAGAGGAGGAACAGCCGACAGGGAGTGGAAGTGTGGCTCCAGAGGTTGTGGAGGAGGCTGGGGAAGGGCAGAGGCCGGCTGGGCAGTCAGAGGAGGACCCAGGCCCATCCCCTCTCCATTCTAGGGCAAGCAGGGAGGAGAGGATAAGGGAGAGATGTGGACTACGGGGGAGGAGAGGGCCTTGATCCTCTTCATGGGCTGCAGCTGTGACAACTGGATAAGAGGATGGACATGCGTTCGGGTGAGTGCTGGAAACAAAGCGTGGAAATATCTCTAGTTTATGGTGTCCATCCCAGTGTGTGTTATCTGTGGACATCCTCCAGCCCTTATCTTGCCTGGTTTGTGTTGCTTTTTATCTCCTTCTTGTAACTGTTTGTGTGGGAGTCTTTTTTTGTCTTCTGTCAAGGATATTCAGAGCTTGAAGCAAAGTGAAGGAATAAAAGGGGCGTCACCTGTTTTCTGTGACTGTGTTTTTGTATCCCACCCTGAATCATCACAGTAGAGATGGAATAGCCTCCATCCTGGGGGAAATTCTCCTATCCCCCACCCCCACCCCAAGGATAGGACAAGCCATAATGAGTGGAAACTCATCACAGGGAGCTCTAACCTTGGTGGTGCAGGCTGTTAAATGCCTAGCACTTAAGTTCCAGCTGCCTGCAATTACTGCAGGCTCGAATCCCACCAGGCTCAAGGTTGACTCAGCCTTCCATCCTCTCGGGGTAGGTAAATTGAGGACCCAAGATTGTTGGGGGCAATAAGCTGACTTTGTAAAAATGCCGCTTAGTAATAAGCAGGCATATACAATGGAATGAAGGCTATTGCTGAGCACACTGGGTTGTATCCCAAAAAATTGTAAGCTGCCCTGAGTCTTCGGAAAAGGGCGGCATATAAATGTAATTTTTAAAAAAAATAAGGAAAACTTTCCTGACAGTGAGAACGATTCAGCAAAGGAAGAGTTTTCCTCACTGAGTTGTGGGTGTTCCATTGTGGAGGCTTTCAAGAAAAGTCTGGACAGCTATTTGTCTCAGATGCTATAGCAACGCCAGCCTTGGGCAGGGAGTTGATCAAGAAGACCTTCAGATCCCTTCCAGCCCTATGGTTCTATGATTCTACAGGAATGGATCCATTTTGCCAAGGTTTTGGAAGCAAAAGGCATGGCAAAAGAAAGGCCACCCCATGAAATGTCCTCCCAACATCCGTTCTGGAGGCAAATAGAAACGAGTTTCCTCCCATCTATGGCTGGATCTACGTAGGAAGGACCCAATGAACCTTTGGCCCAAGTTCTGCCTTCAGTAAGGACAAGGGTGCACATTGCAAACTCCCTATTTGGCAAAGTTATTTTAGGTGGGCCTATCCAAGTGGTACAGTACATTTCCATGAATGTGGCAAAATCTGGTGATAGTGTCTATAAACCTCTCACGTGCCTTGATGGCCTCAATGCTGTAGTTATCATTTTATGTTTCTATTTTCTTTATGTAAAACAGAAAAAAATGTTTGTTTTGTTGATTTGCAGAATTCTGTTCAGTGAAGGCTACTAAACCAAGTAACTACAGAAATGGGAGCCCCCAAGACTCCTGCAACTGTCAGAATCTATGGAACAGCCACAAGTATTTATCATTTGTCTCCTATTTTTGTCACCATACTATAAAAAAGATGTTGAGACTCCAGAAAGAGCACAGAAAAGAGCAACCAGGATGATGTGGGGACTGGAGGCTGAAACATACGATGAACAGTTGCAGGAACTGGGCCTAGTCTAGTGAAGAGAAGTACCAGGGGAGACAGGATAGCAGCCTTCCAATAGTTGAGGGGCTGCTACAGAGATGAGGAGGGGGTCAGGCTATTTTCCAAGACACCCAAAGGCCAGACAAGGAATAATGGATGGAAACTGACCAAGGAGAGATTCCACTTGGAAATAAGGAGAAATTTTCTGACAGTGAGATCAATGAACCAAATGAACTGCTTCCTTCAGAAGTTGTGGGAGCTTCATCACTGGAAGCTTTCAAGGGTCTCCCAGTTGGGCAGGGGTTTGGACTAGATGACCTACAAGGTCCCTTCCAACTCTGTTAATCTGTATCTGTATCTACTTTCAATGTTTCCACTCTAATGTTAATGCAAAAAAAGGAAAAAGACATTTCATGGTTCATCTGTAACAAAACAGCTATCAAACTAGGGGAGAGAGAACAGATCCAGTTCCCTTCACGGGGTTTTCCCCGGCCACTTTCAAAACCTGCCGGGGAACCGTTTTCTCTCTCTGAATTATTTTTGAACAGCCATAAACAAGATGCATGGAAAAAGCCAGCCAAAGAGTAACAAGACGAGAGAAAAATCACAGGGGGGTTTATTTAAGGGAAGCCAACGGCTCGTGCCTCTGTTTACACTGCAGCAATTTGGGATCTGGATAATTTTCCCGCAGGAGTTCAGTAAAGAGATGGAGGAACAGCAGCTTCGTTGATAAAAGTGTGTTTCACAAAGAGCAAATTGTACCGTCAGGAACTTGCTACCTTGTTCAACGCTGAATTCCCTGATCTGGAACACTGCTTAATTTTAAAGTCAAACTTGCAAATGAAAGAACCGGGCTGGGCTTGGCCGAGACAGGGAGCCAAATTGAAAACAAACACTGTTGGCTCTGTAATTTTAAAGAGCCTTTCATTCAAAGCTAAGGTCATCTCTCTCAAATAAGGCCATTCCAACGGCTGCTATTGTATAAGCAAAGATTTTTAAACGGAGTTGCTACCCATTTGTAATGTTCACGGGTTGGTTTTCATTTCAGACCTCTGGAGACAGCAACACATTTTAAAAACTCAGATAAGTCTGTATGAGCAAAGCTTGAGTCCACGTATTTTAGCATACCCAGTGACTACGCAGCATTGACGAGGAAGAATGAAATGAAGCAGCCGGAAAGGAAAAGGAGCTGCATTCACTGCAAGGTTTTTCTGGAATTCAAAGATGGTCAGGGGGGCTGGAGACAAGAAATAATGGATGGAAACTGATCAAGGAGAAATTTCCTGACAGTAAGAACAATAAACCAGTGGAACAGAAGTTGCCTTCAGAAGTTGTGGGAGCTTCATCACTGGAGGCTTTCAAGAAGAGACTAGACTGCCACCTCTCAGAAACAGTGTAGGGTCTCCTTCTTGGGGGGGGGCTGGGCTAGATGACCTACAAGGTCCCTTCCAACTCTGTTAATCTGTTAAAAAAAACTTTGCTAACTTTGTTAAGATCATTTATGTAAGTGGCCACTCAAAGTTTTTACTGCCCTTCCAACCATCCAACAAGGAATTTCTACGCATTACCTGTGTCTAAGAAAACCAGCATTTTAACAAGCTTAGACTTACAGCATATTAAACACTTTGGCCCTTGTGAGTTTTCATTGAAGGCCATTAAAGCAGGGGGTAGGATGTTCCAAAGGGCTTCCATCATGGCAGAGAATGCTCTTGTCCTGGACCTTCATCCCTGGAAGCTTTCAAGAAGAGACTGGACTGCCATCTGTCAAAAATGGTGTACAATCTCCTGCTTGGGGGGTGGGGTTGGACTAGATGACCTTCAAGGTCCTTTGCAACTCTGTTAATCTGTTATCCCCAGTCAATGGTAGAAACTGGGCCACGCAAACAAACGAAGCTTACAGAGGGCTGTGAAGCCATATATATATATATATATATATATTTGTTTTCGTATATATGTAGGTCTTGGTGTATTCGGGTCTTGTCCGTGTATGATTGAGAATACCTTGGCAGCGTTTGACAAATCTCATCCGTCATCTTCAGGCTGGTGTCTTCAGCTTCGTTCTCCTGAAGATGACGGATGAGATTTCGTCAAACGTGCAAGTATTCTCAATCTTACACGGACAAGAACCACACCAAGACCTACTACCTACCCGTTGAAAATCTACGAAAACAAATATATATATATATATATATATATATATATATATATATATATATATATATATCCAAGTGCTATTGCTATTTCTTGTTAAATGAATCACTGCAGATGTTAAATTAGTAAGATGGTTCTTAAGTGAATCTGACTTTGATTGTCAGAAGGTTGCAAAAAAAGTGATCACATGACTCCAGGATATTGCAATCGTCATGAATATGACTCCATTTCCAAGAGACTGAATTTTGATCACGTCACTATAGGGATACTACAATGGTTGGAAGCATGAAAAATGGGTCATACTATAAAAGTCACTTTTTTCAGTGCTGTTGTAACTTTAAATGGTCACTAAACAAACTATTTTAACTCAAGGACCGTACTAGGAAGGGTTTATGAACCACTAGCCCTTGTCAGGGTAACTGAGCAAAACAAAATTAGAATACTTTATTGGCCAAGTGTGATTGGACACACAAGGAATTTGTCTTGGTGCAAATACTCTCAGTATACATAAAAGAAAAGATACATTCATCAAGAATCAAGAATCATCAGGTACAACACTTAGTGATAGTCATAGGGTACAAATAAGCAATCAAATCATGCTAGGAAACAATCAATATAAATCATAAGGATACAAGCGACAAAGTTACAGTCATAGAGTCACAAGTGGGAGGGGTTGGTGACAAGGAGTGATGAGAAGATTAATAGTGATAGTAGTGCAGACTTTGTAAATAGTTGAACAGTGTTGAGGGAATTATTTGTTTGGCAGAGTGATGGTGTTCGGGGAAAAACTGTCCTTGTGTGCGTCATTTTTGGTGTGCATCTATAGCGTCATTTTGAGGGAAGGAGATGAAACAGTTTATATCCAGGATGTGAGGGGTCTGTAAATATTTTCACAGCCCTCTTTCTGACTCGTGCAGTATACAGGTCCTCCATGGAAGACAGGTTAGTAGTAATTGTTTTTTGTGCGGTCCTAATTATCCTCTAACAACGAAGGAGCAAGTTTAAAATCAGAAAAGACTGATTCACAAAATCCGAGCATCAAAACGTTTGGCTGTTAAAATCTTGAACTTATTTCAATGTTTGTTCTGCCTAACAGAAGCTGGAAGGGCATCCAGCTGGATGGGTAGCAAGCATATAATTACCAGGCCCAACTGTATATTTCTCCAAGAAATTTCATGTCATGCTACCTAAGCCGAGTTAATATTTTCCGGGTCCAGTTTCCATAAAGCAGCACGTTGCATAATTCTCGTTCTTCCCCAACTGTTGGAAGGTAAAATCAAGAGGAGAATGGCCTTGTTTTCCACCAAGCGGCTGTCCTGGAGACAAATGACTTTCTGAAACTCCTTGCCCTGATGGGCTCCTTATTAAAATACCGCTTCAGCTCCAGAAGTGGCATTCAGCTGGTTCTGACCAGTTCTGGAAAACCGGTAGTGGAAATTTTTAGTAGTTCAGAGAATCGGAAAATCCCACCTCTGACTGGCCCCACCAACCCCAACTCTTATCTGCCTCCCATTGAGTCCCAGCTGATCGGCTGGGTCTTCTTTGGTTGCCCTGCACAGGAGAATGGATCTGGAAAGCAGGTTAGTGAGGTGGGGAGGGAATGGGGATTTTGCAGTAACCTTCCCCTGCCACGCCCACCAAGCTACGCCCACCAAGCCATACCATGCCCACTAAGCCATGCCCACAGAACCGGTAGTAAAAAAAAAATTGAATCCCACCACTGCTCAACTCCTGTCTGGCTTCTAGTTAAACCCAGGGCCAAAGCTGGCACAAGGCACCTCTTGGGGAGTTCAAACAGTGCAAAGTTCAGACTGCAATTAAAAGAAATACAGGCAATCCTCAACTTACAACAGTTTGCTTAGTGACCATTAGAAGTTACAATGGCAGTGAACAAAGTGACTTATGACCATTTTTCACACTTTATTATTTATTTATTATTATTATTTATTTATTATAATGCCTCCTCTCCAAAAGGACTCGGGGCGGCTTACAAAATAAAATCACACAACAATAAATTAGATAAGACCAAATTAAACAATCGTCAATTAACACTAAAATGACAGCATTAAAACTCTAAAAACCACCCCACCCCAGGGTCACAGCCCGGATTGGTTAAACAACCAGGTCTTCAGGTCGCGATGGAAAGTGCGGAGGTCAGGGCCAGGCGAAGCTCAGGGGAAGTTGATTCCAGAGGTCCGGGCCGCAACAGAGTAGGCCGTCGTCGGGGACCGCCAGCCGGCACTGTCCGCTGACGGGAGCCCTGTCTGTGAGATCGTACAGGGCGGTTAGTGTTTATGACCATTGCAGCACCCCCATGGTCACGTGATCAAAATTCAGATGCTTGGCCACCGACACATATTCATGAATCTGTTTCAGGGTCCCGGGGTTACGTGATACATTTTTGGCAACCTTCCGACGAGCAAAGTCAATGGGGAAAGCCAGATTAATTTAACAACCATGGTCCTAATTTAAAAACTGCAGTGATTTGCTTAACCGATGTGGCAAGAAAGGTCGTAAAATGAGGCAAACCCCTCATTTTACAAATTTCCCACTTGGCAGGGAAATCCTCGGTGTTCAAAAGGTCTTGCAAATGAGTGGCGTTGTAGGAATTCAGAAGGGCCGCCATGCAATCTGGTCTCGGAACCAAAATGCATGCAGCTCCGATTGGGGAAGAGAATTTCCATCTTTTGGAAGACGATTCATGACAATTAATGTGAAGCTACTTGCAGTTAAATTCTTTAAAGTGTCCAGAAGCACTGAAGGTAGCAAGGAAGAAAAAAAATGACCTTGTGTTGTGGTTCACTGGCAGCAGGTGCGGACAGCTGAGGTCTCAGAGAGCGAGGACTCAGATGAGGGGCCTGCGTGTGATGCAGGGATGGGGCCAGGACCATCAGGGAGTGGAGTGCTGCCTTCAGAGATGATGGAGGCTGGCAGCAGTGATGAAGAGGGCCCTGAGGAGCCTGTGCCAAGTGTGCGTGCATGCAGGGCTGCTCGAAGGAAAGAGCAGCTGCAGCAGCACAGGTAACTCAGGAGTAAGGCTGCAAGGTAATGGCCTCTCCCTTAAGAGATAAAAGCCAGCTGAGAAACCAGAGTTCTTTGCAGGAAGCAAAGACGTTTTTGCACTCAAGCCTTGTGGACGTTTGGAATATCTTGGTTGGTGTTTGGAGATTCTTTGTTTGAATATTTCTTGGCAACTTTATCTGTTGTTCTTGGCAGCCTTGAACAGCTTTGGCAAGGCTCGTTCTTATCAGAGGCAATTAGTTTGAAACAGCCTTTTAACCGGGAAGGAACGGAATTCGTAAAGAATCATTAAAAAGGTTTTGCTGTTAGCTCTGTTTCATGTTTGCTTCCTTGGAACCAGGTTTGGGTCAGAACACCTTGTCATCCTTCAGAGAAAAGGCAGCCTTGGGTTTTTGCGAGATCGCACTTCATCCCACAGCTATGGTGGCCAGGCTACCTCCTGCGGCCCGGGAGTTGCGCAACTTGTCATTAAGTGGCCAAAAGTTAGAAACAGTAATAAAACGGCTGCTGCTTCTTTTTCTCAAATTTAGAACTTGCCACAAAACACCCGTTGAGGAGACCTTTCTCCTCCCTAAAGACCGCGTGAAGCCTTTCCTTGCCACACAAGAGGAAAATAAACAGTCAGGCATGTGCTTTTTTTAAACACACAAACAAACACCATGCACACACATAACTGCTTGCAGAAAATGTTTGCACTGAACACCCATCAGGGGCTGGAGAATATTTTAAACCTTTTGATAAACATGCATGTGCCAGCAAAGCAGAGGTAGTTTAAAACCATTTTCTTCTCTTTCTTTTTCTTTCCTTTTTCTTTCCTTTCTTTCTTTTCTTCCTTCCTTTCTCTTCCTTCCTCCCTCCCTCCCTTTTTCTTGCTTTCTTCCTCTTCCTTCCTTCCTTTTTCTTTTCTTTTCTTCCTTCCTTTTTCTCTTTCTTCCTTTCTTCCTTCCTTCCTTTTTTCCTTTTTCTTAGTTTCTTCCTCCCTCCCTTTTTCTTTCTTTCTCTTCCTTCCTTCCTCCCTTTTTCTTTTCTTTCTTTTTTTCCTTCCTTCCTTCCTTCTTCTTACTTTTTCTTACTTTCTTCCTCCCCCCTCCCTTTCTTTCTTCCTTTCTTCCTCCCTTCTTTTTCTTTCTTTCTTTTCTTTCTTTCTCTTCTTCCTTCCGTCCTCTTTCTTTCTTTTCTTTCTTTCTCAATCTTTTGAAAGCAAAAGGGCTGCCTTGGTTAAGTTGAGGTTGAAGAATGTACCAGAATTCCACTCCCCACCCTCCCATTCTCCAGTTTAGACCACCAAATTAAATGGGCAGCATCACAATTTCAAGAGGCTGGGAGTTTGATCCATTTCAAAGAAAAACAAACAAACAAACACAGAAGACTGAAAGATCTTTATTCAAAGGCATCTGTATATCTATAGATGTGGATGGGGGGAAAAATCAAAACTGTCCCTTTGAACAAAGGTTTTTTATAATATGTTTGGACCACAACTCCTATCCCTTTCAGTACAGGTAGTCCTCAACTTACAACAGTCCTTTAAGTGACCATTCAAAGTTACAACGGCACTGGAAAAAGTGACTTTTGACCATTTTTCACACTTACAACCTTTGCAGCCTCCCCATGGTCACATGATCGAAATTCAGATGATTGGCAACCGGTTCCTACTTATGACCGTGGTGTGTCCCAAAGTCACGTCATCCCCTTTTGACAAGCAGAGTCAATGGGGAAGCCAGATTCACTTAAGAACCGTGTTACCAACTTATCAACCGCAGTGGTTCACTTAACAACTGTAGCATATAAGGTGGTAAAACAGGGGAAAGTTCACTTAACAAATGTTTCACTTAGCAAGCAAACTTTTGGGCTCAATTGTGCTCATAAGTCGAGGACTACCTTAGGAATTTCCCCCAAATATATTTTGTGTAAAAGAAGGGGTTTTTGCTGGCAGAGGCACTGCAGGCCAGTCCTTCACTATTTCCAGGGGACCCCCGCAGGCCAGATCTAAGCCCCCCATGGGCCGGATCCAGCCATGGGCCTTGAGTTTGACATCCCTGTTCTAGAGCCTCAACATTTTTTTTGATAGTGTGGTGACCAAAACTAGATGGAGTACTCTAGGTGTGCTCTTACTTGCTTTATAGAGTGGTATTAGTACCTCACTGGATCTCGATTGTATCCCTCTGTTAATGCAATTTAGGATTGCATTGGCTACTGCTGCACACTGCTGGCTCCTATTTAGCTGGTTGTCCACTAAGACTCCAAGATCCCTCTCACAATTCCTGCTATTGAGCCTGGTTTCAACCAGTCTATATGTGTCCTTTGGGTTTTTCTTGCCGAAGTGTAGGACTTTTCTTTTCTCTACATTGATTTTCATTTTGCTAGATAGGGCCCAGTGTTCAAGTCCATCAAGATCCATCTGGATCTTGAGCCTCTCTTCTAGAGTACAGGTTCCCAGAGTTCTGATCCAAGCTTCCTAAACCATAATTACGTACATAGTTATTTTAAAAACAAGACTTATTTTATTGCAACGCTGGGAATTGTTTTCATTCCCAGCCAGAATTAATCTCAAACAGTCCCCCAAGATAAGCACAACACCTTTCAACAGCACCCCACTCCCAGATGGTCCTGGCCCCATCCCTGCATCGGATGCAGGACCCTTGTCTGAGTCCTCTCCAGACTCCTGGACTGGTCCCCGTTCTTCCCCACTGTCCGATTCCGTTGCCGTCTGCACACATTGCCGGTGAACCACAACACCCAGAGGCATACTGGTTCTTCCCATGTTTTGCTCAGCCCTTGGGGTTCTGGGAGTTCTGCTGGCAGCAGCTCTTCCTCTCCTCAATTTCATTTCTGCCAAATTAAAGCTAAGTGCTCGGTTCCCTAACCATGAACGCCGTAATTAAGATAAACCAGAGACAAAAGGAGTTACCATCCAGCGCTGCCAAAACCCAAGTTACCACTGTTTAACTCAAAAGTGATTTAACGGGGACTTTGATAAGAAGGATTCCAGTTGCCTCCAGATGTTTCCAATAAATGCAATGTTTCCCCTCTCCCCAGTTCAGCCTAATTAAAACCACCCCTTTCCCCATCCTGGCGGCAGTTTGAGACTCGCTGGTTGTCCTCACTTGTGGTTATTTCTTGGCTAGGAGGAGTTGGGAATTCAGACTAGCAGTCCTGGTAACTATTGCATGAGACTTTTATATAGGATGGTCTTTCTCACCCATTTTTGTTGTTGTTGTTATTGTTGTTTTGTTGTTTAAAATTGTTTTGGTGAAAAGGAATGGCCATTCCAAAAAAAGTCACTTCAAAATAAGCATTTTGCAGGTTGGTGATACAGCCAGAAATTGGTCCTTGCTCAAAATGTGGACTATTTAAATCTGTTAAACCGCCAGTTAGGGTGCTACCATCTAACTTTAAGTTTACTTTAACCTGAATTATGATTTACCAATGAACTCCGCTCCCCCCTCCTCCCACAAACCAGGTTGCTGGAGAAATACAAGCCACGCGAATATCTAGAAACTATAATTTCTCATTAGCCGCAATTGTAATAAATCCCATCAAGGTTTTGTAGAAACAAGCCCGTACTGGGGGAAAAAAAAAACAGGATTAATTTTGAAATCCAGATTAAGCAGTGATTTAATTGTAATGTCAAAACCGAGCCAGTAGTTTAGTTGTAATGAAGAGCCAAATGTTTACAGATATTGAATTTAAGTCTGTAATCCAACACTGAAGCTCCTGAGATAGCTTCGGATAAATATCTTGACTTTTAGTCTTGCCTATTTTGTAAAACCATGCTTTGTGGGATAAAATTGAGGAGAAAGCATGTGAAGTTGCAAACGAAAGAAATGGAATGGCCTTTTTTTTTCCTTTTTAAAATGCATGCATTTTTTAAAAGATATGGGAAGGCATGTTAGTTGGGTAATCCCGAGGAAAAAATACTGTACAGGTAGTCCTTGACTTACAAGAGTTTGTTTAGGGACTACGACAGCACTGAAAAAAGTGACTTATGACCGTTTTTCATACTTATGACCATTGCAGCATTCGCCACAGTCACGTGATCAAAATTCAGGCCCTTGGTAATTGACTCATAGTTATGATGGTCGCAGTGTCCCAACATCACATGATTTGCCAGAAATGGTGTAGGGTCTCCTGCTTGGGCGGGGGGTTGGACTAGATGACCTACAAGGTCCCTTCCAACTCTATTAATCTATAATCTATGATCCCCTCATGCAACTTTCTGACAAGCAAAGTCAATGGGGAAGGCAGCCAGATTACGACCTTCCATGCCACAATTGTTAAGTGATTCACCGGAGTTCTTAAATTAGTAACCTGGTTGTTAAGTGAATCCGTCTGTCAACTCTTAAAACATTCTGATGGCCATTTTAGTAGTTGCCATAAAAAGGGGGGGGTGAGCAGGAAAGAAATCTGGAAGAGCAGTGCAGCAGTGTGAAAGTGAACATACATTCCAACTCTTTATCTTTAAAAGATTGTAGCTGAACTACCAGAGTTTTTGCCCACAAATATATTTAATTGGAGAACGTGAATGATGGCACCCAGCCTGTGAACGTGCTCAATTGGAGAGTCTGGTTTATGAGACACCCAGGGGGGAGGGAGGGGGGAACAGGGTCACAGGGGACTGTAAATGACATATGCCAGAGTTGGCTTCATACAGGGCAGTGCCAGTATGTCGCCTCTAATGAGTCCTTTGAAGTTGGTTGAAGTTTGGCTCGAGAATCATGATTTAATTAGGGTGATTGCTGGAATCCTAACACCCAGCTTCCCCATTGACTTTGCTTGTCAGGTCACAAGTGGTGATCACATGACCCCCTAGGACATTGCAACCATCATAAGTACGAGTCAGTGGCGAAGCGTCCGAATTTGGATCATGTGACTATAGGGATGCTGCAATGGTCGTAAGTATGAAACACAGTCATAAGTCACTTTTTTCAGTGCCATTGTAACTTTGAACAGTCATTAAATGAATTGCTTTAAGTCTAGGACTATCTGTGTTACAAGTCCTGGATCTTCAAACACTAGCCAAATAATCTTTATATGGAAAAAAAATTCTTTCTGGTAAGGTCTACACTACAGCCAAGACAGCATTAATATATTTGTTTATATAAAGTACTCATGAGCAAAGCATATGAAACAGAGGTGGTATTTAGCAGGTTCTGACCAGTTCTGGAGAACTGGTAGCGGAAATTTTGAATGGTTCGGAAAGCCAGCAAATCCCACCTCTGACTGGCCCCGCCCCCATCTATTCTCCGCCTCCTGAGTCCCAGCTGATTGGCTGGGTCTTTTTTTGTTGCCCTGCACAGGAGAACAGATCTGGAAAGCAGGTTAGTGGGGTAGGGAGGGAATGGGGATTTTGCAGTAACCTTCCCTTGCCACGCCTACCAAGCCACGCCCACCAAACTACGGCCACAGGACCGGTAGTAAAAAAATTGAATCCCACCACTAGTATGAAAACAGTTTGTAGTAATTGCAAGATAGGATAAATTCGCTCTCTAAAAAGGATAAATGAGTATAATTTTTCCTGTTTATTAGGGGAGAAATATTCTCAGATGCAACTTTTTCTAAATCTCTCGTAATATTCTCAACTTTATCCTGTCTCCCAATCTCAGAGATGCTATTTTGTCTCATATACCCAAATGATTTAAGTATTATATTTCTCAAAGGAGAGATTTACTTTTTCACTTCTCACTTCTATCTTCAACAATTTGACTTTAATGCATTTAGGAGAAAGGCTAGTTATTCCTTGCAAATCATCTGCACAAAAATCCCTCCACTTACCTATTTGAAATTTTCCACAGAGCTTTGACACAACATGCTCTATTTTTTTCTGCAAATTTCATTAACTTCTGTTTCAAAACAGAAACCAAGTAGCGGCCTTAAAAAGAACTTAAAAATTCTTCTTCCTCTTTTAAACTTTCTGCAATTTTCATACTCTTCTAATTTTTGAAAGCAAAAATAAATTTTTAAAAAACCTGTGGTATTTTTCCATGTTGAAGGCAGAGGTCCCATTTTTTAAATCTATCTACTATTTGAATTTACATTCTGGAATTCAGACAAGTTGGAATGATCCAACCCTCAAGGTAGACCAAATATTTGCTGACCCAGAAAATCAGACAAAAAAAGGCTAGGGTACAAATTGTGGAACACACATTTTTATCACCTCCCAGTCATTTCAGCCCACCTAATAAGTCTGGTAGGAAAATCATTCTTCAATTCTCATCCTTAAGGAAGGATTGCCATCAGGGATTCTGGAGACCCTGCCTTTTCTTGGTAGTAGATTCTATGACACACCTCAACTAGTTTCTGAGAACCTGCACTAAATAAGCCAATTTCAGAGTAAAGCAGGGAAAGTTAGAGAAGAAACTCTTACAGTTGTGATGACCTGAAGGGATTCCTATCCATCCCCTATTATTAAAAAAGGATAGGAATGTCACAGATACTACTGGCTCAGAGTTAAGGAAGCAGCAGTTGGAAGTTGAAGACAAGAGGCATTTTGGAAGGCAAAATTAATGTCCCCATTTCTACCCACAAATCTTTATTCCAATATTCTCATTCAGCCAAAAGAATATTCTGTTTTAAGGAAGACATGATATTTCTTAAGAAATAAAAGCAGGGGAAAATATCAACTTGTCCTCTGCCATTTAGACTTCCTCCCCTCTTTCTGTTTAGTTTCAAAGTAGAAACAGATGCCAGAAACCCAAAACGGTTCTTACGTAAAATAAAAGAGGTGCATTATTTCTAAACTGTTTCCTCTCTGCCAAACAGGCCCGGAAGGCAGGGCTGGGTTCTCCAGCTCCAATTTAAGGGGCAGCTTCACACACGAAAGCCATAAATAAATCAACAAACAGCAAATAAATACATAATCTGGATTAAGGCAGAAACCCCAGCTGTTCTCCGAGAAGCCCTCGCTCAGGCAGTGGCAGTCCAAATAGGGTGAAATGAAAGAGGCTTTTCGGCGAGCTACTGCAGATTTGTCTTATGGTCCTTCTCCCAAAAGTATTTGAAAGTTCTGGTTAACATCAGGAAAAACAGGGGAGTCAAATTAAACATATAGTTGAATTTAGGTTAAGACTGCAGAATAAAACCACCAAAGATGTTGATAGCGTCTTGAAGTTTATTAGATTTATGATGACAAAGAACAATTAAAGTCCATCATCACAAGTCTCAAAGTAAGTCCTTCTAACTAACAACCATTTGGCGGGTGAAGCCATGGCTGAATCCACACTCAAAACACATGTTTTACTGTGGTTTTTGTGTCCTGCTGCAAACACAGCAAAGAAGTTGAAAAAGCACGGAACTTTTCCCCATCAATAGGAGGAGAGAAGACAACTGGCAGACTCCGAAGGAGAGGTGTGTGTGTGGGTGGGGAATGCCACAGCTCCTCCCAATTCACCCTGAATGCCAACGCTCAGTGCATACCAATTTCTCCAGTGGTTTATTATTTGTGATAAATTCCCCCGTGGCCTTCGGAAAGTCGTTTCTGCACTAAATGGATTCGATCCAGCTTGGAGCGCCAGGGTTTTCTTCTTCTCAAGTTGCACAGCAAAAATGAAAAACAGGAAGGTGAAGGAGGAGAAAAAATTTCTTCTGCACCCCAAACGAGTAGTTGACAGTTGCAGGATTTGGGTTTGTCTCGTCTAGAGAAAAGAAGGACTAAGCGGGGACATGAGAGCAGCCTTCCAGTATTTGAGGGGCTGCCACAAGAAGAGGGGGGTCAACTTATTCTCCAAAGCACCAGAAGGGCAGGACAAGGAGCCTGGATCTGAGGAGAAACTTCCTGACAGTGAGGGCGATCAACCAGTGGAACAGCTTGCCTACTTCACAGGGTTGTTGTGCCCAAAATAAAATGAAAGCTAACATGCACTATTATTATTATTATTTTATTAGACTTGTATGCCGCCCTTCTCCCGAAGGACTCAGGGCGGCGAACATACAAAAAGAGCACATACAATAAAAATAATTAAATAAAAACAAGTCCAAATTACAAAAAACAGCTAAAAACGATAAAATTACAGAATAAACAAACTATTAAAACAACCCGCCCCCATGGTCAATCCAGGCCGGCCTGCTGAAACAGCCAAGTCTTTAGGTCTCGACGAAAGGAGCGGAGATCAGGGGCCAAACGAAGATCCGCAGGGAGCTGATTCCATAGGGCGGGCGCCCCCACAGAAAAGGCCCTGGCCCCAGGAACCGCCAGCCAACAGTGCCTGACCGACGGTATTCCCAGGAGGCCCCTCCTGTGGGAGCGCACGGGGCGATCGGAGTGCGATGCAGGCAGGAGGCGTTCCACACTCCCCACATGTACTGCCTTGAGCCCTTTAGAGGAAAGCAACGTGTAAACAACTCTGACTATAAAAGCAATTCCGTGAATAAACAATCCAGAAATTAATATGTAGAGAAGGTTCATCGTTTTCTTCCTTTGAGACGGACACATCTCCAGCCGATCTTTATTTCAGTTCTCATTAGGTGTTTATGGAGATTCTCTTAGATGATCCTCTCCATCTAGATCATAGAATAACAGAGTTGGAAAGGACCTTGGAGGTCATCTAGTCCAACACCCACCCACCCCGCTCGAGCAGGAGAGTCTATTTCAAATATTAGCATCTACCTGTAAACTACTCTGAAAGCGAGAGAGGCATCTATCTCTTGGTGCCATGGGAGGAAAAAGAGGAACATCTCACCAGATGTGAAAAGGAAGGAGAGTGTGACAGCAAGCAGAGCCAGAGGGAGGAATGCCCTCCCTCCCTCCCTCCCTCCCTCCCTCTCTCTTCCGTCCTGCCCTTAGGTAAGTCATGTGCAGTTCCTGCTCCGAAGCGCCTCGGGGCCCGTAGACAAAAAGGGCCTTCTTCTGCTGCAGAGGAGAATGTGCTCCGTGACTAATGCGCTTGGTGGCCACAATGACTGGAGACGATCTCATGGTATTGTGACATGGGCTTATTTGCAGGCATGGCTTTTCCCTCCTTCCCGGCACAGACAGGAGAGCTGGCACCGGCTCATTACTCCTGAGGGCATCCAGGCAGAATAGCCCGGGTGCGGGGTCTCACTTTTATCTTGCAGGTTAACACCAGGCGCTTCCCTCCTTGGGGCTTCGACGGGACTTTTGCCATTTTTATTTATCTTTTGAACATGCGGTGCCCCATTCGAGGCACCCAGTTGAAGGCATCCTTAGCAAGATCACAGTCAAAATAAAGCCAATCCTTCGTCACCTCTCTCCTAGCATGTTTTCCAAGGAGAGAAAGGTGGGTGTTTTCTCGCCCCCCCCCCCCATTTTCAAACAGCTGGAAATTATTCCCAAAGGTGCTTTTTTTCAGCAGGCAACTGGACTTTCTTGTTTTTGTCTTTTGGAGACGTTTTGCTTCTTATCCAAATAGCCTTTTTTTGGCTCTGGCAGGGATGGAGGATGGAATGAACACCCTTGGAATGGTGTGGGAGTAGGAAGGGATTTCCAGAGGGAATAAAATTGCGGACTACGGGAACCAGGAGCACCACTCAGGTGACCCTGAGAACACAGCTAAGCCTCCAAGTGGACTCAACGACCCTCTAAAAGGATGCAAATGACCAGCTGTCTGCAAGGAATATAAATCCTTCCATTCCCCACCATCCAGTCAGAGCTGAAGAAGCTTCTTTGGATGAGAAGCGAAACGTCTTCAAAAGAAAAAACAAGAAAGTCCAGTTGCCTCATGAAAAAAAAGCACCTCTGGGACAACTGTGATCTGGATGACAGAGAATCTCTACAGACTTTTAGCCACAGATTAGGTTGACGGAGCAAATAGTTCAAAGAAGAAATTGTGCTCAGATAGAAAGCTTATTCGTGATTTATTGCATTTGTTTTATTCACTTACTTCAAGTGTTGCTCAGCCTTGGTGGTGAGTTTAAGATATCTTGCTCAGCTGGCTGGGGAATTCTGGGAGGTGAAGCCCAGACGTCTTAAAAAGGCCAAGGCTGAGAAACACAGAATTACTTAATTCAACCAGCTCAATTTTCTGCAATCACAAGACACAGCAAACCACAAAGGAACCATACAGGATGGCCAAGAAGCTGTCTGGATAGATAATTTCTGAACTCTTGAAGTCTGCTTCACCGCTTGAATTCGTGCTCTGAATAACTCAGGGTGTCTTCTTAGGCTGGGATTCAAAATGTCTGATTCAGTTTTAACTCTGTTCTGCAACACCAGGGCTCTCATAACACATGCCCTTCAGAGGTGATATTCAGCCAGTTCTGGAGAACCGTAGCGGAAAATTTGAGTAGTTCAGAGAACCGACAAATCCTGCCTCTGATTGGCCCCGCCAACCCCATCTGTTCTCTGCCTCCCATGGAGTCCCAGCTGATAGGCTGGGTCTCCTTTGGCTGCCCTGCACAGGAGAATGGAGCTGGAAAGCAGGTTAGTGGGGGGGGAGAATGGGGATTTGCAGTATCCTTCCTCTGCCACGCCCACCAAGCCACACCCACAGAACTGGTAGTAAAAAAACAATTAATCCCACCACTGATGCCCTTGGACATAACTGCATCACAACGGTCAAAGGCAAACATAATTTTATTAATATCTGTGGAAAGGAGAGAAGAATTCGGATTGAATAAAGAAGCGGCAATAGCATGATACATTTCAAGGTACCTTAGCTCATTTCAAACATTTAGTGTAACTTTGTTAATGATTTTTTTTAAGTTTTTTTTTTTAATACATAACTCAAGGCAGCAAACACACCTAACACTCCTTCCTCCTCTTATTTTCCCCACACACCACCTTGCGAAGTCGGCTGGGTTGAGAAAGAATGACTGGCTCAAAGTCACCCAGCCAGTTTTCATGCGCAAGAAGTCACTGTCTCCTGGTTTCTAGCCTGTTTCCTTTACCACCAGGCCAAACTGGCTCTGTGTTGGGATTGGGGGCCAGAAGCTCCAAAGACTTATTTTCCACCACAGGAAAACACTTGAATCACAGAATATTACATGCATGAAACATTTAAAACTGTGAATCCTGGCTTCTCAAGCATTTGGATCTCAGAACAAACATCCTAAATTTTTATCTAAAGTTGTGGACAAATCTGGGTGTTTTATTTCAAGGATGCATCACACAGAAAAGTAGGAACTAAACACAAAAATTGTTTTCTCATTTTTCATCTTAGGACCAATAAAAGCAAAATACCTCTCACACATCATCACAAAATCTGCAGAACCGTAAAGCCCACAAACTTGACATTTGGCATGTATGTTCCTCTTGGCTTCTAGGGGCTCACTAAGAAAGGATTTTTCAAAATGACCATCAGAGCATTCGTATTTCCTATATTATTATTATTATTAACAGGCTCTGATGCTAAGGAGTTCTACTCCCCTTCCCCACCTGAAAAGAAATCTGTTCCAAATGCAAAACACAAGCAGAGGAGGAGTTTCAGTTTCAGTCTCAGAGCACCAAGCAGCTTTAGTACAGAACAGTTGAGCTAAGCCATGCCCAGGCTCCTTGCTGTCTTCTTCTTGCTCATACAACAAATACTGCTTCATTTCCAAACAGCCCTCAACTCTCACACACTGACAGGACACTAGCCAGATGAATACCAATGAATGCTGGTAGGCAGAGGCAGAATTTCCCCCCCTTATTTTCCTCCCCAAAAACTAAGCCCGACCACATAGTTTCGTAGCGAAGCACAGATACACAGCTAGTGAAAATATACAGTAATCCATCCAGAGCGCTAACTACCACCACAGCTACAGTAAAATTGACCACCCAAATCGCTTTCCAATCCCACGTGGAACTAGGGAGCAAGAATTAATAGCAACAGCACTTAGAATTTAGAGTCGGGGCTAACAAGGAGCCAACAATGATGCCTTAAGTTTTCCAGAGTGATGAATAATCAATTCATTCCTTAAAATTACTAATAGTATCCCAGTGGCCCAAAATGGGGGCGAAAGTGATAGTCATATTGGTGGCTAAAAGTCTGTAGAGATTCTCCGTCCTCCAAGTCATGGTTGTCCCAAAGGGACTTTTTAAGGAGGCAACTGGACTTTCTGGTTTTTTTCTTTTGAAGTTGTTTCACTTCTCATCCAAAGAAGCTTCTCCAGCTCTGCCACAACCCACAGGGCAGCTACAAAAATATTGTCCACCATGAATTAAATCCAGCAAAGAATCAAACGGGGAATGTTGCAGGGAAAGGGGGAAAAACTTGAAATGGTGTAGCAATATAACAATAGCACTTAAGACTTATATACTGCTCCACAGTGCCCCTAACAATCTGGGTCCTCATTTGACCGGCCTCAGAAGGATGGAACACTTGAGTCAACCTTGAGCCGGTCAAGATTGAACTCCAGACTGTGGGCAGAATCCTGAACCACCTCTGAACCACCAAGGCTCTTAATTCAATTAAACAGAAATAGGGACCCTTTTTCCACCTATCGTTACTAAGTTTAGTTTAGTTTTTTTTAAAAATAATAATAATAATTGTAGCCACATTTTCTGGAAGCTCACTAATGAGTAGCATGCTGTAGTGGGTGAAGAGTGGTGGATGCTAGGCTGAACATTGAAGTGTCAAGGGCTTGGCAGCCAACACCAACCAAAAGAAGAGTTCCCTTTGCAAGATTTGATGCAAAGGCATGGAATTGGATTACAGAAGTCTCAGCAACTGGGTCATGTTCACCTTATAACCCAACACATCCCTCAGCTTGTTCAGCAGGTGACTTTTTTCCAACTGTAGGAATGGATTCTCTGAGTCTGCAGCAGGCAGGTAATCCTCTCCCTGATAGCTGAGGAATGTGCAGGTGGCCAGGATGGGAGTGTATCTCTTCTGTCCCAGCTCCCCAGACACGACAAACCCTCTGTAGTTGAAGCAATGATTCCTTTATTAGGAGCGCCAGCAGCCCCAGCCAAAAGTTTCTCTCTCAACACAGGCTAACAAGGCCGTCCGGCCAGAAGATGAATGGTTGTCTGCCACACCTATTCATCTCCGTCCCCTGCCTTTTATCCCCACAGCTAGGGTAGGGCCTCACTAGCAGCGGTGGCTCTTCTGTCCCAAGGACCGGCCCATAGATTTCCACTGCTCTCCTCTCCTCTGCCTTCTGTACATCAGACACTGAACCCAGCTGTTCCTCCTCGTCCTCATCAGCCACCCCCAGACCTGGGGGGCTGTTGACTCTCCATCTGAGGGCTGACGGATGGCCCAGGCTCCACCTCCACCTCTGTGTCTCTCTCTCTCTCTGTCTCTGTTTCTCTGTCTCTCTGTCTCTCTGTGTATGTGTGTGTGTGTCTCTCTCTCTGTCTATGTCTCTCTCTCTGACAGCTCCGTTCCCTCTTCCCCCTCTGACCTCTCAGGTTGCCTTGATGCTGACCCGGACTCCCAGGTCTCCTCCTCCTCTGAGTTGGCTGGCCGACAGGCCACCAGAGTATCTTTACATCAAAGAACCAGAGATTTGTTTTGAGTTATCTTCGCTCCCTAGGAACGAAGGCTCAGAGCATCTGAAGTTCCACTGATGCACATTTCCTAGTGGGACTATTTTATTTCAAGCATGAAACAAAATGTGTTTCTTCTGCTTCTTCTCCCTTCCTGTTCCTGAGCTTCTTGTGTATCAGTGAAGTGAAGAGTTAGGAAGGGACTGCGGGTTTTGGTGTTATTTCTTCCCCAGAGAAGGGAGCCCAGATGTTTGCAGAGCCACACTGCTTCACAACAGTAAAACAAGCTGATTGGAAAATAATGGAAAGAAGTTCTCAAAAGATTGAGAATCTGGTAGCAGGAAGAAGGTATCTCCTTTACAGATGAGGAATGGAACACAGAAAGGCAGATTTTGGCAGAGGGTTATTTAAAACACAGCAGGGGTGGCTTTTCTTCCAGGAAATGGCCGGGGAGAACCACCATTGTCAAGGCACAACTCAGCTTTAACATCTTTGAAATCTCAACCTTTCCACTGGGCTTGAATTGAATTCCATGAACATCAGAATCAGAATACAGCTGGAAGGGACCTTGGAGGTCTTCTAGTCCAGCCTGCTATTCAAGCAGGAGATACTATACCATTTCAGACAAGTGATTGTCCAGTTTCTTTCGTAAAAAGTACCTATAACTTTTGAAGGGAAACTGTTCCGCTGATGTATTGTCCTCACAATTAGGAAGTTTCTCCTTAATTCCAGGTTAATTCTTTCCTTGATTAGTTTCCCTCCATTGTTTCTTGCCTTGCTCTCTGGTGCTTTGGGAAATAGCTTGCCCCCCTCTTCTTTGTGGCAGCCCCCCAAATACTGGAATGCTGCTATCATCTCACCCCAATCCTTCTTTTCTCTAGATTAGCCAAACCCAAATCCTGCAGCCCTTCTTCATGTGTCTTAGTCTCTAGGCCTTTAATCATCTTAGTTGCTCTTCTCTGCACCTTTTTTCCCAAAGTCTCAACATCATTTTTGTAATGTGGTGGCCAAAACTGGATGCAGTATTCCAGGTGTGGCCTTACTAAGGTTTTATAAAGCGGTACTAATATTTCACCTGATTTTAATTCTGTGCCTCTGTTGAATAATCACCGGGACAGAGAAACAAACAGGAAAAACACATGGGAAGGATCCAATTAATGTTGACCGAAGTACCACTGTAATGCTATTTCATTTCCCTCTTGTATTTTCACCCCACAGATATTTATTTATCCTAATATTTATATCAGGATATGACTTAAATGTTGCATAATTCAAGGCAGGATCATAACACACCCTCTTCTTTTCTCCCCAACAGCCTATGCTGTGAAGTGGGTTGGGTTAAGGTCTGCGGTAAATTTTATTTCACGTGGCAGAACCTTCAAAAGAATTAAGGAATTAAGATAGCGAAATGCCCTTTATGAACTTCGGGGGACTGAACGGGGACTGAAATGTAAAGCCAATTGATGAAGGAAGACTGAACGGGTGGAGGAGGACCGCAAGACTGAGCAAACCCTGGCTGAATGGACAGATGAGATCTTCAAGAAACCCAGGAACAGATAAAGAACAAAAGGACACGTGCAGAACAGTGCATGGAGGCAGAGAAAGCAAGGGTGGTTTTAGCTCTCGCCTTTGCTCCTTCGTATTAATGCTCTGAATTTCGTTAGTAGATCTTTCATTATTCCTTTTCCGCACCAAGGATTGGCTCTGGTTCCCTTGCGGTGGGGTAGCATTTACGTATAGATACAACCCAGTGCTTGGAGTATGAAACCAAAGTCACGCTGCAATTGGGGCTGGTCTTTTGACATGCAGAAACAATATTGGGCTCATGAGCGTGTGTGGAAACCACGACCACAACAGTCTTCTTCGTCGAGCCTGCTTGTTTCCAATTCTAACCTTCGTCACACTCAAAACATGTAGCTCTCCGTGCCGTATTCTCTCAAGTGCTAGGACGCCCCTTCCTGTTTTGTGAAAGGGGGCGGCTTTAATGGGATTTAACAGCCCTGGTCAGAAGAGGTCAGGGGCAGGCAGCCTTTTGTCCTGGTCCACACACCTGGAATTTGGAAAAAGAGACCCGTAGGTGCCCTGAGAAGATGTTTTAAGATGAAATTCCAGGTACCTCCTCTGGCTGCCAAAAGGCCGCATGTCCTAGAGGATGAGGCCACAGTCAGATTCAATGTGCACATGATTGGAGAGGAGAAATGGCAATACTGACACTTCACCGTTTAGAACATAGAATAACAGAGTTGGAAGAGATCCTGGAGGTCGTCTAGTCCACCCACCCCCCACCCCCACTCAAGCAGGAGATCCTATAGCATTTCAGGCAAGTGGCTGTCCTGTCCCTTCTTGAAAGCCTCCAATGACGGGGCGCCTACAACTTCTGGAGGCACTGGTCAATTGTCCTCACTGTTAGGAAGTTTCTCCCTAGTTCTACGTTGCCTCGGATTAGTTTCAGTGGTGGTATTCTACCAGTTGGGCCCAGTTCTGCCGAGCCAGTAGCAGCAATGAGCAGCGGAGACCAAACCGGTTCTCTTGCTGCTCTGCTGTTGGGCCCACCCGTCCGCTCGGGCTCCCTTACGCACCTTTATCCACTGCATTTGAAGCACAGCTGTTTTGCACGGCACAGAAGGGTGCTGCGCAGCAGCTGCTGAAGCAACTGAGATCGTGCAGGCTTGCGGGAGGCGAGTGAGAAAGCCTCTGCGCCGGTGCAAAGTGCGTGTTTGGTGCGGGCATGCACGCAAAGTGTGTACGTGCGCAAATCGCGCCCAAGCCACGCCCACCGAACCGGTGGCAACAATATTTGAATCCCACCACTGATTATAGTTTCCATCATTTGTCATCTTGCTTTTGGGTGTTTTCATAACTGGTCTGATCCCCTCGTCTTTGTAGGAGCCCCTCAAGTACTGGAAGACTGCTACCACGTCTCCCCTACGCTTTCATTTCATTAGACCAGACATACTCAATTCCTGCAACCGTTCTTCATACGTCTTACCCTCCAGTCCCCTAATCCTTCTTGTTGCTCTTCTCTGCACTCTTTCTAGAGTCTCAACGTCTTTTTTATAGTTTCTAATCTCAACTACTGGCCCTCAACAACACAGGGAAGCATTGATGCTACTGAGTGTTACCTGCCCTGAAAACCTGGCCGGTTACAGATATTCCACTGCAGATCTCTGGAAATCTAACCACAGGTTTCAGAGAACATGAAGGTGACCATGCAACAGTGGTGGGATTCAAATATTTTATCAGCGGTTCGGTGATTAGAAACTGGTATTTTTAACAAATACACTTTATTTTTTTTATTTTAAAAATATTTTATTTTATTTTTCTATTACCCATTCCATCACACCCGTTCCACATTGCACAGAAACTCAGATATGTTCCATTTGTGTGCATGCACAAGGGCACGTACACCCCCATGGCCACCCTTCCACGGGTGAGCTTCTACTGATGAGCTTCCAAACAGGAATACCTTGAGATGGATAAGAAGACAAGAGGCTGCAGTACCTGTCTCCTTTCACCATGGAGTCCTCGCAGACCAAACACCTCCATCTATTTCAGTGGCCATGTACTACCAAGCAGCATTTGTGGCTTGATCCTAGTCTCCCTCTTCCCTTCAAATGCTCCAAGAAGTCTGAGAACTAACACACTTCACAAATAAAGTCTGTAGAGATTCTCCGTCATCCAGGCCATGGTTGTCCCAAAAGTGCTTTTTCAAGAGGCAACTGGACTTTTCTGGTTTTTCTTTTGAAGATGTTTCGCTTCTCATCCAAGAAACTTCTTCAGCTCTGACTGGATGGTGGGGAATGGAAGGATTTATACTCCTTGCAGACAGCTGGTCATTTGCATCCTTTTAGAGGGTCGTTGAGGCCACTTGGAGGTTTATCTGTATCCTCAGGGTCACCTGAGTGGTGCTCCTGGTTCCTGTAGTCTGAGTTGCCTCTTGAAAAAGTACCATTGGGACAAGAACGCAGAAAAATTCTTCGTCCATATTCTGCAGACACGTTGCCAGACCTGTTCAGATAAAAGGCCTGTGTCCCACCTAACTCCGGGTACATAAGAAGTGTTATGTATGTAGGTTTGAATGTTATTGGTTTATTTGAACTGTTCTTGTAAAATGTCAAATGGTATTGGTTTAAATAGTGCGGGAAGAAACCCTGCACTCCCATTGGCTGGCAGCTACGGCTGCAGGCTATAAGAAGCAGCCGTAGCCAAGCCAGAACGGGTCCATTCGAGCTGTAGTCACTAATAAACTTCTTTGCTGGAACTCCTCGCGTCTGACTCTTCATGCAAACTTAACAAGAAGCATTCTTATACTGGCAATAATGAACATGAGCTGTTTATCTCCTGGTTCTGAGTGGTGCCTCTGGACTGGAAAGAAACAAGCTGCCAGAAAACTCATATGGAGATGCTCCCAAAAGCCCCCTCGGAGGGATGAATTTTCATTGAATCTCAAAATCAGGAATGGCTGAATAATCTAATCGTGTGCAACACAGAAGTGTAGCCAATTGCTATCTGCCAGGGGAAGTTAGTTGGAAAAGGAGAATTCGTAACAGTGACTCATGCAGAGATGCATTAAGGAACCACATTTTGAAGAGGGCACGGATACAACAGTGGTTTGGTCTTCCAGTATTTTTAATTTTTTTGGCACACTAAGAATTTCCCAGTTTTTGAGAAGGACCTGAAGTCTGATCATTATTAGGCATTACGGCACATCATACAGAGCGGAGAATTTCTTCCTAATTCCATTTCAGCGCCTGCAGACTAAGCTGTCACTCCGGAAAGTTCTTAAGAGCAGAATGTAAATCAGCTTTTACGATCCACCAATTCAAAATTCTCAGATCTATAAATTAGATTAATAAATTAAAAAAAAAAAGACAAAGGCTCTTTTGTGCAATTCCCTAGCACAGAGGACTTTAAAAAATAGCAAGACTGCTAAAGGATTTGTATTCCTGGATTAAAAACCGGGCTGGCATGCATAACGTCGTTTAAAAGAGTGCAAAGAGTGTTTAATTCTACAGCTTTCACTGATTTTATGATAAAGTTGCACATGCTGCTCTACACATGCCGGTCGCAACCTCCACAAGTGGGGGAACAAAAAGAGGTGCAATCAGTTTCAGCCACACACTATATTTGGTAAGCCCTGCTAATACAGGTAGTTCTTGACTTACGACCACAATGGAGCCCCAAATGTCTGTTGTTAAATGAGACATTTGTTAACAGAGCCTTGGTGGTTCAGACTGTTAAACACCTAGCACTTAGCTCCAGCTGCCTACAATTACTGCAGGCTCGAATCCCACCAGGCTCAAGGTTGACTCAGCCTTCCATCCTCTCGGGGTAGGTAAATTGAGGACCCAAGATTGTTGGGGGCAATTAGCTGACCTTGTAAAAATGCCGCTTAGTAATAAGCAGACATATACAATGGAAGGAAGGCTATTGCTGAGCGCACTGGGTTGTATTCCCAAAAATTGTAAGCCGCCCTGAGTCTCCGGAGAAGGGCGGCATATAAATATGAAGAAAAACAAAACAAAACTGAGATTTGCCCCATTTTACAACCTTTCTTTTACCTCAGTTGTTCAGTGAATCACTGCAGTTGTTAACTTAGTAACCTGGTTGTTAAGTGAATCTGCCTTTCCCCGATTGACTTTGCTTGTCAGAAGTGTTGCAAAAGTGACCTCGGGATATTGCAACCGTCATAATTATGAATCAGTTGCCCACCATTCGGATTTTGATCACATGACCTCAGGTTATGCTGCAATGGTCGTAAGGGTGAAAAATGTATCTAACAAAATGAAATTCAATGTAGAGAAAAGTAAAGTCCTACACTTAGGCAAGAAAAACCAAAAGGACACATAAAGACTGGGTGAAACCAGGCTCAACAGCAGGAATTGTGAGAGGGATATTGGAGTCTTAGTAGACAACCAGCTAAATATGAGCCAGCAGTGCACAGCAGCAGCCAAAAAAGCTAATGCCGTTCTAAGTTGCATTAACAGAGGGATACAATCAAGATCAAATGAGGTACTAACACTACTCTATAAAGCCTTAGTAAGACCACACCTAGAGTACTGCATCCAGTTTTGGTCACCACACTATAAAAAAGATGTTGAGACTCTAGAAAAGTGCAGAGAAGAGCAACCACGATGATTAGGGGACTGGAGGCTGAAACATAAGAGGAACGGTTGCAGGAACTGGGCATGGCTAGTCTAGTGAAGGGAAGGACCAGGGGAGACAGGAGAGCAGTCATCCAATATTTGAGGGGCTGCCACAGAGAGGAGAAAGGGGTCAAGCTATTTTCCAAGGCACCTGAAGGCCAGACAAGGAATAATGGATAGAAACTGACCTAGGAGAGATTCAACCTGGAAATAAGGAGAAACTTTCTGACAGTGAGAAAGGAACACCTTGCCCTCGGAAGTTGTGGGAGCGCCATCACTTGAGACCTTCAAGAAGAGACTGGACTGCCATTTGTCAGAAATGGTGTAGGGTCTCCCGCTTGGGTGGGGGGTTGGACTAGATGACCTGTAAGGTCCCTTCCAACTCTGATTCTCTGTTATATCTGTTATGGTTGTAAATCACTTTTTTTCAGGGACGTAACTTTCATTAAATGAACTGTTAAATGTCAAGGATTACCCAAAGCAGATCTTATGTTTCAAAGGTGAAGGAAAAAAAGAAAGAAAGATGTTAGTTTTGCCATAAAGGGCTTTGGATTCTTTGCTGAAAAAAACTCCTGTGGCAAATGATGAATCTGTGTTTCTTTCAGGGTTGCAACACAATCCAAACACAGAAGCCACAGCTAACTTACTGCAGGCACGTAAAACTCAACCACGCGTGAGCCGCCAAGACTTTCAAATTTAGTTAGTGTGAATACGCTGAAAACGGATGGCACGGTTTCCCATTGCCCTGAGGCTGGCAGGGCATGAAAATTGCAGTGTAATCCTCAAAAAAGAGACAACACAGGTTAAGTTCTTGACTTCGTGACTGTTCAAAGTTACAATGGAACTGAAAAAAAGTGACTTATGGTCGTTTTTCATACCTACGACCACTGCAGCATCCCCGTGGTCTTGTGATCAAAATTCGGACACTTGGCAACTGACACCTCTTTATGACGGTCGCAGTGTCCCTGTGATGACCCGGGGTGTGGCATAAAGGCAACACAGTCAGATAAGCAATAAGAGTCCCTTTATTATCTCCAACTTTGCCCCCAATGTCCAGGTTGGAGAAAACTCTGCCAGGAACAGCCTTTGACTGCAGAAAATTCAGTCCAAAACAAGGTACACCCAAACTTTAACTTAAAGTCCAAACAAGCCAAACTGAAGTAATTGGTTTGGCAGGGCAGGAGCAAGAATTTCAGACTTGAAAGCATGGCAAAACTCACAGAGTTGGGAAGACGCCAGGAATGCAGATAAGCCATGACGATACAAGATAAAGTCACATGTGCTCCCAACAGCCTGCTGCATGCAGCCTGCATTTTTTTTACACACTGTGTTCTCAGCTGCAGCTAATGAAGGGAATCAGGACCCTTTCCTCTCCCATAAGCCAAGCAACCCACGTTCCTCTCTTCTCTGTTCCTCCTTGCAAGCCCTAGGATGAAGAGGGGGTGGGCCTGAGTCTTCCTCCGAATTCCCTCTCCCTTGTTGTACCTCTCCCCTGCTCTGCCCAGCCGGACTTTGCCCTTCCCCAGTTTCCCCCACAACCAATGGAGCCACACTCCCACTCCCTGTCAGCTGTTCGGCTTCCTCCTCGGAGTCAGACTCCGACAGGGGCATGACAGTCTCAGGTCATGTGAGTGAGTTGGCCATGGTGATTTGTCCTGCAGCTAGTTGGCCATGGCAAGTTGTTCTGCAGTGAGTTGGCCATGGCTAAGTTGGCAGCAGCAAGTTGTCCCATTCCCAGGATTGCAGCCTTGTCCCATTATGGAAAACTGGACCTTGCAGATCCTCCAAACATCCTCTCCAAATGTTCTTTCCAGCTGAAGTCATTCTTTTTTACAACCCTTGAAAAGTTTAAATGCTGGTTTGCTTTTCATCTTTCTCCCACAAGAATCAAACAGATTTTCTACCACCCACAGCTCCTGTTTCATCCTCCAGCCCATCAGCAGGATAAAAGAAGATTTTGACAACCCCAATTTTCTTGACGGATCTGTCGCTCACCAGCCTGCCAGCCTTCCTTCACCCTCTTACCCGTTTCATCCCCTTGGCTCAGCCTCTTGTTACAACATTAATTAAGAGATATTCATCTGCTTTCAAAAAAAAAAGTAAATAAATTTCCCAATGACGGTTGCCAAGTTTCATTAAAGAGTTGCCATGAGAATCCTTGCAATGTAAAGACTGATGCAGAAGAATAGCCAAGCGAACCAACACAAGACAAACTTCAGAAAATTGGGAATTCAAGGCAGAAAGAGGCTTTTGAACTCTGGGGTTGAAGAAAAGTCTGGAGGACATGATGGACAACCAACAAATCAGTCCAAAGTAGTTACTTGAAAGTATCAGGCTTGAACTGTTGTATTTTGGACATATTATGGAAGGATCCAATTCCTATGTGAAGTCTGTAACTGGAAGAGGTAGAAGGAAAGGGAGGAGAATGACCAGGAGAAAAAAGAGTGGGTAGTAGCACCATCAGAACACCTGAAGCACTAGGTTGCAGGGGCAGGGTGTCTATGTGTGTGTGTGTGTGTGTATGTGTGTGTGTGTCATCCTGGTAAAGGTCTATCTATGCAGTCACTAAGAGTCAACGTTGATTTGATGATACCTAATCAATCAAGATAAATAACCACAACACCTGTCCTTCCTTTACCTCCCAAGCAAGGCCAAGTTAAATAGCCCTCACTTCTTCCAAATATCTTGGGAGCTGAGAGCCACTAAGGATCTCTGACGCAGATCTGAAGTTCCTTCAACTGAATGGATCTGAAGTTAACTCAACTGAACAACTCCGAGGTGCTGATCTTCCTCCAGGTTATCACAAACTCTAGTCGTTGCTACCAAGGTGTCAAGCTAAATGGATGTTAATTGTAAATCAACACCAACAGCTAATGGATGGGAGAAGACCTAGTAAAATGAGCCAGCTCCAGGGCAAACTGACTGGTTATTCATAGAAATATTCCCAGGACTAGCCGCTGAATGGCCAGGGGAAGGAAGGTTGTCCTTTGGTCCTTTTCTTCTCTCAATCTCTTCCCATTTTACCTTTGATGTGAAACCGGTTGAACCAGGGGTGGCTTCAAAAATGTTAGCAAGGGGTTCTCTGCCTGGTTGCTGGGTGGGCGTGGCCATGGTGGGCGTGGCCTAGTCAGCCTCCTGCACCACGGCAGGAAGGAGGCGTTTTTGTCCTTCCCGGACTCCGGAGGCTTTCCTTGAGCCTCCAAGAGGACAAAAACGGCCTCCCTGAGCTCCGGAGGCTCTCTAGAGGCCGGAATCAGGCCCATTTCTGGGCTTCCCGAACTTCCGGGAGGCCCGTTTTTCACCCTCCCTGAGCCTCCATGCATGCCCTGCACTTACCTGCATCCAAGACGGGCCCCGTGGGGACTCCTGGGAGGGGTGGAGCAGGGTGGGCGGGGCCAGCCAGGAGTGGGATTTGGGGAGTTCTCCAAACTGCACAGAATCTTAGCTAAGGGGTCTCCCGCACCCCTGCGAACCCCAAGCAGCCCACCCCTGGGTTGAACTGAGCTTCCGTTAGTGACTTGAGTGCTTTGCCTTGAACCGATGAAAAAAAAGATACAACTATTATGGGGCAACACCAGCCTTGGTATTATAGGATTTATAAGGGATTTGTCCCGACGGCTGGGGACTACCCTTAATCCCCTTTCCAAACCATGAATGGTCAAACAATATAAACCAAAAGAAAGCAACGATCAGGAAGAGAAGACTGAACTTGAGTGTGATTGAACTCTTGAGTGGGCAGAGCTGAGGGGGAAAAATACCAATTTAAATGTAATTAATTGCACACTGTCAAAAAGATTACTCACAGCATATTTAATAATTTCCTTCTTTTGCGTGGAAAGCTAAAATTCAGTAACCGCTGGGGGAGAGGGGGTTTGAAGCCTCAGTTTTTGCACCCTGTTGTAAATCCTGAAACTTCCCCCACCTTAGTTGTCATGAGTGCATAACCTAAGCTTATTGTACGTATACTGAGAGTATTTACACCAAGACAAATTCCTTGTGTGTCCAATCACACTTGGTCAATAAAGAATTCTCTCTCTCTCTCTCTCTTATCTATCTATCTATCTATCTATCTATCTATCTATCTATCTATCTATCTATCTATCTATCTTGTCTGTCTGTCTGTCTGTCTGTCTATCTATCTATCTATCTATCTTTCTTATTGGCTTCCAATTCACAGCTGCAGATTCTCTTCCAAAATGAATAAATAAATGCAGGTACCACAATTGTTCCCAACGTTTCTGTGATTAAGGGAGATGTTTGTTAAGTGAGTTTTGTCCCATTTTATGACCTTCCTTGCCACAGTCGTTAAGTGAATCACTGCAGTTGTTAAGATAGTAAGTTGTTAAGTTGTGAAGGGTCTGTAGATATTTCCTCAGTCCTTTTTTCTGGTTCACAGAACAAGTAGGCCTCGAGTTACAGCCAGTCCCGGTCTCTCAGCCCAACTCACCTTGCAGGGTGGTTGTTTATGGGTTGTTTCCTTTTTTCAACTGGAGTTTGGAAAGTTCCAGAATGAAGGCATCCATTGCAACCAGTTGAAAAATACAAAGAAAGAAGAAGCACTTCAACAGGCCCTTTAAAGAAGGAGCAAAGGAATTTGGAATTTGGAAAGCTCACCTCGTAATGATAATTCATGCAGGTCAAATCCTTCCAGCAACGATCCCCTCGTATTTTAATCATCCCCTGGGAGGGAAAAAAAATGACAGCTCCAAGATTACTACTTGCACTTCCATTCTGAGGAAATGTTGAACAAAATTATACATTAATGTAGATATTAATATACATTTAATATATTCTGTATTATGACAGTGTTTTCAACCTTGGCAGCTTGAAGATTCTGACTGGGGAGTTCTGGGAGTTGAAGTCCACCCATCTTCAAGCTGCCATGGTTGAGAAACACTGCTTTAGGACGTATTTAATATATTACATTATATATTAATTACATATTAATGTATTAAAATATATTAATTATATTAATCAATTACAATTATAATATATTATATAATAACAAAATATTACTACATTAAATTATATACTGTATTATATTAACAATCAATGTATTTTAGTTTTTCAAACTAAAGTATCTTTTAAGAGTTAAGTGAACCACTGAAGCTGGTAAGTTAGTAACACAGTTATTAGGTGAATTTGGCTTCCTCCATTGACTTTACAGATTAACAGAGTTGGAAGGGACCTTGTAGGTCATCTAGTCCAACCCCCCACCCAAGCAGGAGATCCTACACCATTTCTGACAGATGGCTGCCCAATATCTTCTTGAAAGCCTCCAGGGATGAAGCTCCCACAACTTCTAACTTTGCTTGTCAGAAAGTTGAACAGGGGAATCGATCCCATGACTCCGGGGCACTGCAACCGTCATAAATGTGAACCACTTGCCCAAGCATCTGAATTTTAGTAAGCGTGAAACAGAGTCATAAGTCACTTTTTTTTTCAGTGCTGGAAAAACTCTCCCCGAAAGGAGAGGGAGTAAGAAATGGAAAGCATCACCTCAAGTCCCTGCCAGAAAAATCAATGAGGTTATTTTACAGGTATCCTCACCTTATGACCACAGTTGAACCCAACATTTCTGTGGTTAAGTGAAACATTGGTTAAGCGAGCTTTGAATTTTGATCCTGTCACCCTGGGGATGCTACCACGGTCATAAGCGTGAATAATGGTCATCAGCCACTCTTTTTCCAATTCCGTTGTAACTTTGAACGGTCACTAAATGAACTGCTGTAAATAAAGGGCTACCTGTAATGGGGAAAACCTGTGACAATCTGGCCAGGTTCAGAAGTCAAATCAGAAGAGATCTCGTTAAGACTTGAACGGTGGCCAAAATGGGAAAATAATCCAACTCTTGGCCAAATTGGGAAATTGGGAGGAAATATCATGCCCCAGTTGGAATCTGATTCTGAGGAGGAGGTTGAACAGCTGACAGGGAGGGGGAGTGTGGCTCCAGTGGCTGTGGAGGAAGCTGGGGAAGGGCACAGTCCGGCTGGGCATTCAGAGGAAGACCCAGGCCCACCCCCTCTTCATCCTAGGGCACGCATGGAGGAACGGAGAAGGGAATAATGTGGGTTCCGAGGGTTCCGGGGGAGGAAAGGGCCCTGATTCCCTTCATTAGCTGCAGCTGGGAAAACAGGATTTAAAAAGGGTGTTTGCGCACAGCACCTTGCTGGAAGCAAAGCGTGAATTATCTTTGTTTGTCAAGTCTTATCTGGATTCTGGCATCCTCCCAACTGTGTGTGTTTTGTTATCTTTTGAAGTCTGCAATTCCTTATCCTGCCTTGTCTCCTTAATTGCTGCAGCGTGGTTTGTGTTGGTTTTTATTTATCATTTATATCTACTTTGAGTTTGGATGGAATTTCTGCCCTTTAAAAGCTGTTCTTGGGAGAGTTTTTTCTCCAGCCGATGATAACTGGACATTGGGGGCCAACTTGGAGGAATTAAAGGGTCTGTACCTACTTTTGTGACTTGGTTGCTTTTGTGCCACGCCCCTTTGGGTCATCACAGGAAACATGGTGCTTCTCGCTTCTGGCTGCTGCCAAGCAGACTGCAGAGATGTGCCTATGAGGTCACCAGGAGCCAGGCTTCACTCAACGATGGACTTTACTTTATTACTTTTTACTTTATTGTGCCTGGAATAACAAAAAGTCGGGGACTCCTTTGTTTTAGACAAGAGGCCATGCAAATTTCCCAGCTACAGGAATGTGGCCTTCCAATTGCTGTTTTGCATTTTTATTATTAATGTGATTGCTCATACAGCCAGCCAGATGTTTAGACTGGATTTGGCATTTCTGACCACCTATGGAGTACAGAACGGGCAGATGTCGCTGCTTGATCATTTCAAAGGGTTTGTGGCGGGATGTAAGCTGGGCCAAGTCAAGCTGCCTTTTGCAATTGACCGATGGTGAATTTGTCAATACCGACGGTGTTCAAGTGGCGCTCAGTTGTTTTGAGATTGCACCCAAGGCGCCTGTGGCTATTGGTACTACCTTTGCTTTCTTTTGCCCCAGTCGTTCTACTTCTATTTGCATTGTGTCATTTTCTCCAGTTCTTTCTCTTCTATTTGCTGCCCACCTCAAAGTTCAAAGCAGATCTGGCTAATGAATAATCCTACTGAAAATGGCCCTTCAGCCAGGCTTTCATCAAAATGTACCTCTGTCCTCCCCGAGTTTGAGATAAAAAATTTTTGGTAATAGTTTAATCAGTAGCTCTCTCCTCTCCTCTCTCTTCCGTCCCCCTCCCCCGACTCCAGGTATTGCCATATCCACTATTCACACTTTCTTCTCTTTCTTATTGGCACTTGTCAAGCCTGAGGTGTTATGTGACAGGTTCTTGTTGTTTATTATTATAAATTATAATAAATTATCATTATATGCCACCTTCTCCCTCACATACACCCACACGCACACGTTAGGCAGCCTAATCCTAATCCTCCTAATATTTCTGACTCTTATTTTCCCCTTAACAACAACCCTGTGAGGTGGGTTGGGCTGAAAGACAGAGAGCAAATGGCCCAAAGCCTCCCCCCCCCACCGCCCTCTTAGGCTTCGTGCCTAAGGCAGGTCTAGAACTCGCCCTCTTAATGTTTAAAACTTAATTAATGTTTCCTAATCTACCCTCAGGCCAAGCTGTCCAGCCTCACCCCAGCTGCCCTCCTCCCCCCCTCTCTTCCCCCCTCCCCCTGCAGGAACAATGGAGCACTTTGCTGCCTACAAAGCAGCCACTTTGCCTTGGATTCAAATCAAGCAAACAGCATTTGCAAACCTCACTTTCCGCAGCTAAGGGACAGTTAGGTGGCATTTTCCTTGTCGCGATGCAACCATTTCAGTGGCTCACCTCTGGATAGGATGGATCTCACCAGAGCACGTTCAAAACCTCCATCCACACAATGCCTTTAAAGGCTCTTCTGTCACCTGCTTTAAATAAACACTTCGCTATGGTATTATCCTTCTCATTTTTCTTACTACTGACCCAAACCTGGTTCCAAGAGAGTAAACACAAGACAAAGGTAACAGCACAACCTTTTACTGTTTCATTTACGAATCCTGGTCCTTCACAGATAAAAGGATGCTTCCAACTAATTAGCTCCGACAATAAAGAGCTAATTAGAGACAAATTTTGGCAAGGCTGCCAAGAACAACAGATAAAGTTCCTAAACAATAAATCAAAGAGTCTTCAAACACCAACCAAGATACTCCGAACATCCACAGGGCTTGAGTGCAAAAATGTCTTTGCTTTCTGCAAAGAACTCCGGTTTCTCAGCTGGCTCTTATCCCTTAAGGGAGGAGCCATCACCTTGCAGCCTTACTCCCGAGTTGCCCGTGCTGCTGCAGCTGCTATTCCCTTCGAGCAGCCCTGCACGCACGCGCACTGGGCACAGGCTCCTCAGGGACCTCTTCCTCACTGCTGCCAGCCTCCACAATCTCCCAAGGCAGCACTCCACTCCCTGATGGTCCTGGCCCCATCCCTGCATCACACGCAGGCCCCTCATTTGAGTCCTCGCTCTGTGAGCCCTCAGCCGTCCGCATCTACTGCCAGCGAACCACAACACCTATTGACATCTTATGATTTCCTACATCCGTGATGGCGAATCTGTGGCACGTGTGCCAGAGGTGGCATGCAGAGCCCTCTCTGTGGGCACGTGAGCCATCGCCCCAGCTCAGCTCCACCATGCATGTGTGCGTGCCTCCTGTTAGCCAGCTGGTCTTTGAGTCTTTGCCACGCATGTGGGGGGGGGCAGTGTGCATGCCCGGTGGACGCACATGCATTGCATTTTGGGGATGCGCATGCATGCGTGCGTTTTGGGCACTCGGTGCCGAAAAAGTTAGCCATCACTGCCCTATATCATATCAGACAAGTGGCTGCACGGTCTCTTTTTGAAAGCCTTCAGTGATGGCGCACCCACAATTTCTGTAGGCAAGTCCTTCCACTGGTTAATTATTCCCACTGTCAGGAAATTTCTCCTTAATTCTAGATTGGATCTCTCCTTTATTAGTTTCCATCCTTCATTTCTTAGAGCTGGTTCTCCCAGCCAATAGTCTAGAACCTGCCCCACCGCCCACCCTGTCTCCCTATAAATATCTTTCCAGGTGGCCCAATTCAGCTCTGCTCAGCATCCTTCCTTAGGTCCAAAAAGTCCATCTTGGTTTTCCTTCTGTTTAAATAGTTCCATTTTTACCTATTGTGTTCTCTTGTTTTGATGGATGGCCTTACAGTGGCAATAAAGATTTGCTTTGGGATTTACCTGGCTGTGAAAATTGGTTTCCAAACCTACGAGTCTCCAATTTTTTTAATGGAATTTCATTTAGTTTTAACCATCCAGGGTTGCTGAGTGTAGGGTGATGTAAATTTTTAATAAATAGTTTTAAATGTAACTTTAATTACAACTTTAATTGACAGCTTTATTGATATTAACTGTTTTATATTTAATAAACAAATAATTTGTTTTCAAAATGTTTTTGGAAATATCACTGTCTTAGGGCCACTTAAAACACTCAAGTTTCTAAAATGTTCAAATGAAGAAAAACAATGATGTAATGAAAGGCTTTGGAAAGATCAGAAGTATAATATAAATCAACCAATGAACGAACTGACTACGAAGGGAGATTAACAGGTCTAATGACTCCTCACAATGCTGTTTTGTATATTTTATTCTGACATCTGTCAATCTCTGTCACCACAGACCTTTGAAAAGTCTTTGAGACCCACTCATTTTCCACCAATTTTTTTGAGCTGTGATCTTACAGATTGCCATAGTTTACTGGCGCCAATCTGTTAAAGAAGAGAAAAATATCTGCTTCATTGTTGTCACACATTAATGATTTTTACTTGTTTGCATTTTTATTTAAGTATGCTAAATAATCCAAGACTGGGACATCTTACTGTATCAATCAGAAAGGAACATTTTCTTCCCTAAATAATTAACTTTTTAAAAAAGCAGGGCCAGCTAAATTTGCTGAGAATATGTTCATGGAGGCAGGTACATTACTTCTACGTATACTTTGGGGAGCATTTGAATGATCTTGTCTGGGGTTAGATATAAGGCAGGGTAGAGATTGATTAGGGCTCGGATGGGAGACCACAAGGAAATCCCAGGCCAAGTGGGATAGTATGAAAGAAAATCCCAGAAATATAACTGGTGAACCATTTCTACACAGAACTGTGGCTGGCCGAGAAAACTCCATGGAGAGGATCTATGAGCTGTGGTGGCGCAGTGGTTAGAATGCAGTATAGCAGGTTAACTCACTGCTCACTCCAGAAGTTTGATCCTGACCAGCTCAAGATTGACTCAGCCTTCCATCCTTCCAAGGTCGGTAAAATGAGGACCCAAATTGTTGTGGGCAAGAGGCTGACTGTAAACCGCTTAGAGAGGGCTGTAAAAGCACAGTGAAGCAGTATATAAGTCCAAGTGCTATTGTTATCTATCTCTCTCTCATCTCTCTCTTATCTATCTATTTATCTATCTATCTACCTACCTACCTACCTACCTACCTACCTGTTCTGACCAAGGCTTCCTAGACCATAATTACACACATGCCTATTTTAAAAACAAGTCTTATTTTATTGAAATGCTGGGAATTGTTTTCATTCCCAGCTGGTAATGAATCTCAAACAGTCCCTCGAGATAAGCACCCACCTTTCTTTTCTGTGAAGTGCTGCCAATAACAGAAGTATCAAATGAACTAGAAAACAAACCAACCAAAGTACAAAGATCTTCAAGAATGAATCTAAACCGAACGAACAACTTTGCTTCCTGCAAAGTTGTCATCATCTTTGCCTGTCCTTTATACCTTATGGGAGGCGCAATCACCTCCCAGTCTTACTCCCGAGTCGCCCCTTTTGTTTCAGTTGCTTTCACCTACTAGCAGCTCTGCACACATGCGCACTGGGAACAGGCTCTCTGGTTCCTCTGCCTCGCTGCTGCCAGACTCTGGAGGCTCCGGAGTCAGCACCCCACTCCCAGATGGTCCTGGCCCCATCTCTGCATCGGATGCAGGACCCTCATCCGAGTCCTCTCCAGACTCCCAGACTGAGACTGGTCCCCTTTCTTCCCCACTGTCCAATTCCGCTGCCGTCTGCATAGACTGCTGGCGAACCACAACACTACCTACCTCTCTATCTCTCTGTCTCTCTCTTTCTCTTGCTGTGGTGGTTCAGTGGTTAGAATGCAGGATTGCAGGCTGACTCTGCTCACTGCCAGCAGTTCGAGCCTGAGCAGCTCAAGGTTGACTCAGCCTTCCATCCTTCCGAGGTGGGTAAAATGAGGACCCAAATTGTTGGGGGTAATAAGGTAACTCTATAACCCACTTAGAAAGGGCTATAAAGCCCTGGGAGGCAGTATATAAGTCTAAGTGCTATTGCCATGAAGCCATCAGGGGCTAAGTTAGCTGAAGGAAACCACCTGCCTTGGCAATTCTGTCTCTGGTGGGGTTAGTAAATTTATTTTGCATACAGAATACCTTAATTTCAGAATTGTGTTGGAAATGCAAAGAATCTGGCAATGTACATAGGAATCATTTCCTTTTTCTCACATGTTTATTTTGTAGTGGAAACACACCCATTTCTAGCCCTGACATTTGGGGGCGGGGGAGGGGCTATGTCTCCTAAAACTAAGCTGTTCATCACCAGCTGCACCAAAGTATTTCTAAGCCCCTTTTCTAGAATGACTCGTCCACCTACAAATTGGCATCTTTTCCACCTGTGAGTCCCTCTTTTGGTTACCAGGGGTAGCCTGGCATTCTAATGCCAGCCTTATCCTAAGTGGCTGGGGAATTCTGAGAATTGAAGTCTGCCAGGCTTAAAGTTCCAGCCGCCCTGTGCGAGCACATAGGCAAGGACTCCTCGGGGTCCCGTCGGCAAGCCAATGTCGGCTGGCGGTCCCCCGGCGATGAGCCTATTCTGTCGCAGCCCCTGACCTCTGGAACCAACTGCCCCTGGGGCTCCGCCTGGCCCCTGACCTCCGCACCTTCCGCCATGATTTGAAGACCTGGTTGTTCGACCAACTGGCTGTGACCCCTCCTTGGGGGAGGGGATGGGTTTCTTAATTATTTTAACCACTGTAAATTTTAGTTTTTGTATTTTGGGGCTTGTGAAATTAGTTTAATTTCTTTTTAAGTATTTATTGTTGCTGTTTTAGTTGTGCCACCCGAGTCTTCGGAGATGGGGCGGCATACAAGTCCAAAAAATAAATAAATAAATAAAATAAAAGTTGCCAAGGTTGGAGACCCCTGCTCTATTTTGTGGATAACATATATCCACCCCTTTCTCCACGTCACACGTCATTTTCATGCCTCCCGTAAAATGATTCCTACCGTGGCGCACTTACCGCTCCAAGCATGATTCTGAAAACAAGCCAGCGATAGGCCCAGATGACAATAAGGGAAGGAGGGGTATCCTTGGCCACGCGGAAAGCCGCCACAAAGGACACAGGAAGATGGCCAAAAACCCAGTTTCCAGAAGCTGCGATTCCCACCCTAGAAGGTATGATGGAGAACGTTGTCAGGTTGCTGCAAAAATAAGGCACGTTACTGATGTAAGGTAGGACTTCATAAAGCCTCTGAAAAGAGGCACTTTGCAAAGCACATGGGAAGGATCCCTCTGTGGAGTTGTAAAGCAACAATGGCATTTGAAGGCAAGTGGGGTTCTTTGCCTGTTTGCACGTACACAGCCATCTGCTTCCCATCCCATGATCCCCTTATTTTGCAATTAAAATCCACCTGAAGACTTTGTGCATTTTTCATGTATGTTTCTTTTAACATAGTACATACATTATATCTGCCTATATAACAGTGGAATGTTATAGAAAACTACTCTCTCTCTCTCTCTTCTGTCTCTCTCTCTCATCTCTTTGTCTCTGTCTCTCTCTGTCTTTCTCTCTGTCATCTCTCTATCTCTTTCTCTCTCTCCCTCTGTGTGTGTGTGTGTGTGTGTGTGTGTGTGTGTGTGAGAGAGAGAGAGAGAGAGAGAGAGAGAGAGAGAGAGAGTATGTGATCTACATTATAGTGATGGGGGGGGCAGTTCTTTGTCTATTAATTGTGATGACCAGGTCTTCCAAGTTATTTTTCTGGACCAGCAAGTATGAACACGCTGTGCGAAGAATCATCAAAATGAAGACTTCCCGTGAATGTCAGGCTGAATGGTCGGGCTCCCCACACATTTTCACTTCACCAAATCTGGCCCTCCTTGCAAAAAGTTTGGACAAAGTTTAAGTGAAAAACTGTCATGAGTCACATTTTTCAATGCCATTGTAGCTTTGTATGGTCATTAAACAGACTCTTGACGAATGTATCTTTTCTTTTTATGTACACTGAGAGCATTTGCACCACGACAAATTTCTTGTGTGTCCAATCACACTTGGCCACTAAAGAATTCTATTCTATTCTATTCCTAATTCTTTTCTTCTATTCTATTCCATATTCTATTCTAATTCTAATTCTAATTCTAATTCTAATTCATTCTAATTCTAATTCTAATTCTAATTCTATTCTGTTCTATTCTAATTTAAGGACTACCTGTACTTGTAAGGGAGGTGTTACTGTATTAAAAGTTGTTACAGCCACTCATCAGCAAAGTTCTTGTGTCGATATGCAATTATAGGACCATCAAAGGAGAAGGGTTGGGATGTTTCATCAGGGTTGATACCACTTGGTATTCTGCTTTATTTCTTTTCCAACTGCACTCAAGACAGCTGTCAGGTAGGAAGGGAACAATTCCACCCAATCTCATGCAAATGGAAACCCTTTGCATAAAATTTTCCTCCAACAATGGCCAAATATTCAAATGATTATTAAAAAAGGAGAGGCTGGCTGAGAACGGTAAAGGAATCATGTAGCTATGTCAGCAGCTAATCTATTTTTCAGACAACCATGTTGATGGACAAACTGAATATTATACGTCATCATCATTTAATGACCCAATAATCCCTTGCGGGATGGAGTCTGTGCAACTGAATAGAGCTAGCAGAATGTTTAATGGCCGGATGCCCTTCCTGTCACCAATGCGGAGTTTTGTTCAGCAGATATATTCTCAGTGTGCCCAGAGGGAGAACTATCTGCCTCTATCTAGGATCGAACTCAATATTACTAAACTAAATATTAAATCCTAAATAAACTAAATATTATACATGTTCTAATTATATATAAATCTATATTCCTCAGTCTGGTATTCCAGAGGCTTCGACACTAGAGCTGGAAGAATGGCTGCCTATTTCCTCCTCTTAAATGTTAAAACATTCCTAACAGGCAAATTGGGTACCATTTCAGAACTGTCCACCTATGTATGTGTTACACAAATGCATTCACACTTGGACTTATATACCGCTTCATGGTGCTTTATAGCAGTCTCTAAGTGGTTTACAGGGTCAGCCTCTTATTTTTTTTAATTACATTTATATGCCACCCTTCTCCGAAGACTCAGGGCGGCTTACAATTTTTGGGATACAACCCAGTGTGCTCAGCAATAGCCTTCATTCCATTGTATATGCCTGTTTATTACTAAGTGGCATTTTTACAAAGTCAGCTTATTGCCCCCAACAATCTTGGGTCCTCAATTTACCTACCCCAAGAGGATGGAAGGCTGAGTCAACCTTGAGCCTGGTGGGATTCGAGCTTTGGTGGCTCAGGCTGTTAAATGCCTGCTCTTAAGATCCAGCTGTCTACAATTACTGTAGGCTCGAATCCCACCAGGCTCAAGGTTGACTCAGCCTTCCATCCTCTCGGGGTAGGTAAATTGAGGACCCAAGATTGTTGGGGGCAATTAGCTGACCTTGTAAAAATGCCGCTTAGTAATAAGCAGGCATATACAATGGAATGAAGGCTATTGCTGAGCGCATTGGGTTGTGCTCCAAAAATTGTAAGCCGCCCTGAGTCTTTGGAGAAGGGCGGCATATAAATGTAATTTTAAAAAAAATTGTAGGCAGCTGGAACTTAAATGCAGGCATTTAACAGCCTGAGCCACCAAGGCCTCTTGCCCCCAATAATCTGGGTCCTCATTTTACCGAGCTCAGAAGGATGGAAGGCTGAGTCAACCTTGAGTTGGTCAGGATCAAACTCCTGGCTGTGGTCAGAGTCAGCCTGCAATACCGCATTCTAACCACTGCACCACCACAGCTCACAGAAACCCATCCAGACAAAAAAGGGAATTGGACGCAGAGTAAGGGTAGGTAATTTAGACCAGTGGTCGCCAACCAGATGGCCGGGGACCACTGGTGGTCCAGAAAATTTTGGTGGTCCGCAGAGAAATGTCACCCCCAAAGCAATTAATCCAGGCTGCGTGGCAACACAAGGCTGCGCTGCCCACATGGCCCGTGGGAACACAAGGCTTGCGTCGCTTGCATTGCGAACAACACGAGGTAGTGGGGGGGGGGAAGGGTGGAGGGGGGAAACTCGCCCCACTCACCCCACACACCTGGCCTGGCCACCAGGCTGCTTCTTTCCACTTCTTCTTCTGTTTTTGGCTGCATGCAAGGAAAGCAGCAGAAGTCTTTCTTTCTCTCCCCAAAACTCTGCCAGAAACTAGTCTTTGGGACCCTGCAAGGCCTTCCTGCTCCAAGAGGCTGCGCCGGAGCAATCAGTCTCACAAAGACTCATTTCTGGCGGAGTTTGGGGGAGAGAAAGAAAGACTTCTGCTGCTTTCCTTGCATGAAGCCAAAAGTCAGTCTCTCTCTCCCTCTCTCTCTCTCTCTCTCCTCTCTCCCCACCCCAAGAATGGAGCTGGAGATGGTATCCTGCAATCCCAAATAAAGAATGATCAATTAATAGGAAAATGGGGTAGGGGATTTTCCTGAAGACTCTCTTGGGGATTTTCCCAGGGTCTCTGGTCCACGGGATTTAAAATTATGAGTTTAGTGGTCCCTGAGGTCCAAAAGGTTGGAGACCCCTGATTTAGACAGCAGTCATGAGATTGAAGAGGAGGAGGAGGAGGAGAAGCAGGGAGGAGGGGGGGGGAGGAGGGAGGGAGGGAGGAGGAGGAGGAGGAGGAGGAGGAGGAGGAGGAGGAGGAGGAGGAGGAGAAGAATTATATTACATGGTATGGGACTTATTTTATCAATGGTTGGAAAATAAAACAAGTTAAAACGGAGTAGATGAATATATAGAGAAATAAGATTGTTATAAAAGTAATAGATATAAGAAATAATGGCTTTTAAAGAAAATGTGATTATTGTTATATTGGTAAGAAAAATGTTAATTATAATTGTTAGCACAAAATATATGTACCCAGTCGACACACTGTATGAATGAAAGATGGAATTATTGTAAATATTATATATATATATATATATAAAAGAGAATAAGAATTATTATTATTATGGGCCAGGTCTTTCCACATCTTCTGACCTTTCACTACTTCTCTGAGTTGTTCTATGCTCTGGCTGGTGTCAGCTTTGATGGTGCAGATTTGACTTGACCCAGCCTGCAGCTGAATTGACCTGTGGCCAAACCATAACCACTATTCATACAGAGATGTAACAGGCAGACTCATGGGTCTGTATGAGTGGAGAAAAAAAACCTAAAATTCACTTTTTTTTTCCTGATCAGAAACTCGATCACCTCGCTATGGAATGTCCCTCTGACCAGAAGTCTGAAAAGTACTGGTTGAAATAATTAAGCAGTGGTAAAACTGGATTGCTCCAGGTTTCAGTCCTTAGATGATCAGAACAGAGCTGGAAGGGACCTTGTAGGTCATCTAGTCCAACCCTGCTCAAGCAGGAGACCCAAACCATTTCAGACAAGTAGCTGTCCAGTCTCTTCTTAAAAACCTCCAGGGATGAAGCACGCACAACTTGCCTGACAAAGACCTCCAATCAAATGAAGAGACAGACAATGACAAGAGGGACCTACACTATACTTCCATTTTTCTGTTGTTGTTCTGAGAAGTTGGAACGCAACTTGTTTCCTACACCTGAACCTCAATTATTGTTTTCTCCCTTTGAGGCTGGAGCTCTGATGATTAAAAGAGAGAGAGAGGAAGAGCGTTCGTTTTATCCACAAACATCCTGTAGCTTCCAGCAGATCATTCTGTGCCAAAGTCAGCTTTTCAGAGTTTGGGAGGGTGGAGGGAGTCCACAGACTCCCAATCTGCAGTTGCATAAGCCCCAGCAGCTGCATCCAACAGGGATGGCCTCGTCCACCAGTGAGAAAGGTCAATTGTACTGGGGAGGGGTTGCTTTATGCAAAAGGCCGGCCATGGGCTCCGAACCCCGACGGGAGGGCTGTCTCGGGCATCTGACCTGGGCTGCACAAGAATCCCACTGTTCCGGCCCTTTCACATGCTAATCAGCACAACACAAGTGCACATGCTGGAGCTGCCACGGCACATTATTCCTCTTCCCTCTCACATTCCCCCACAGGGTCTCGTGGGGAACATCTGTGACTCTCCCCCCACCCCACCTTCTCACACCTCCCCCTCCTGATCTCAGCTGCCTGAGCCTCTGCCAGGATGCCCCCCCCCCCAGTAACTCATGTGTGGGTTCCACACACACCGTTCCCAGAAGGCCTGTCTTTGCGGGTGGAGGGCATCAGGCTCTAAAAGCAGGGGTCTCCAAACTTAGCAACTTCAAGACTGTGGACTTCAACCCCCAGAATTCCTCAGCCAGCCATGTCTGTTTCTTTTGCTCTTATCCCTCAAAGAGGAGAGATTGCAGAGGAAGGGATTGCAAGAGAGTAAGCTATGCTGGCTGGAGAATTCTGGGAGTTGATGTCCACAAGTCTTAAAGTTGCCAAGTTTGGGGACCTCTGCTCTAAAGGGGCTTGCGCCTCTGGGGTGCATGTCCCTCGGAATGGGAAAGCCAAGATGAAGTATGCGCATCCTTCATCCCTGCTCCCAATTATGGTTTCTCCTTCAATTGAGCCAGGAAAGGCAGCAATGGGAGGGGGGCATGTTTTGGAGTCTTTTGAGGGGGGGGAGTTTTGCCAAATTGGTGTCCCAACAGAGCGAGAAGAGGCTGGCTCAGATCTGCTTTCCTTGTCTCCTATTATATACGGGTCTCTTTGGGAAGTGCGGGGTGGGGGCTTGACCTTCCGCCCCCCACAAACCACACCGAGAACCTCCTGGGATTCCAAGAAGGGAAATTAAATTCAACAGCCATTTGGGCCAGGCAGGCCTCCAGCCAAGCGCAGCCCTCGCCGCCCCACCTGCCAGCCTGAATTCCTGGCACCACCAAACTCTGGGGTCGTTTCCAAGTTCTCTCCGTGCCAGGATTTTATTTCCAGCATGCTGGTTGGGGAGGGGGCTGCTGCTCCTCCGTGCAGCTGGGAAAGGAGGTGCGGGAGGACCCCTCTTCCGATCAGCCGCCCCAATGGGGGCAAGGGGGCTGCTCCTCCTCCAGCTGTTTCACTCCTTTAAGGGGGAAGAGGGAAGGGATTTGAAGCTACCGGCCGAGGCGGCTCTCTCAATCGCAGCTCCCCTCGAAAAGGAAGAGGGAGGGCTGCATCTTTTAAACAGTGCCCAATCCATGGTCACCGCGGGAGGAGGGGGCAGGGGGGAGGCAGGTAAGACAAGGGTCATGACCTCATCCCGCCAATCATAGGACTTTGGGCCAAGCAACGTGATGCCAGTTTGCCCAATAATGCACGGCACAATTATCCTGATGCAATTGTGGCTTCTGGTAGAGACTCCCATGCCAACCCTCTACGCTGCAGTCCAGTCCCCGGTCCATAACAGGGAGGGAGGGCAACCCTTTGTGGGGGCACAGGAATCACTCTGGGCTCTCTCAGCCCAACCTTTGCTCCTGAAACCATCGCCCAGGGGGAAAGGGTGCAACATTTGGGCACCCACCAATGGGGTTGGGAGCCTTAAAGGTACCAGGTTGGGTCAACCCAATCCAGCATCCCGATTCAGGGACTGGACAGCCGTCCCCGGCTGTTGGGCTGCTCTTCCCCACTCCAGCCACAGAAGCTCAGAGGCGACTTTGGCAAGGCTGCTCCGGCTCAGCCTCTCCTTCCTCGCAGGGTTGTTGTGGGAAAATAGGCCTTGCGTGAAAAGAGAGTCAGTTTGGCCTCAGGGCTAAGGCACCATCCAGAAGCCAGGAGGTGGCGAGTTCTAGTCCTGCCTTAGTCCTAAAAGCTAGCTGGGTAATTCTAGACCAGACCCTCTCTCTCTCTCTCTCTCTCTCTCTCTCTCTCTCAGCCCGACCCACCTCACAGGGTGGTTGTTGTTGTGGGCGGGAAGTAGCAGGAAGGAATATTAGGCATCTTTGCCACCTTGAAGCAGTTATAAAAAAATAATAATAAAGGCTAATAACAATAATAAAGGTAGTCCACAGCTTACAGCCACAACTGAACCAGGTGGGTTAAGTGAGACAGTTGTGAAGGGAGTTTTGTGCCCCATTTTATGACCTTTCTGGCCACCATTGTTAAGTGAATCTGGCTTCCCTTCTAACTTTGTTTGTCGGAAGGTTGCAAAAGGTCATGACCCCTGGGACATGGCATCCGTCGTAAGTATGAATCAGCAGCTGAGCGTCTGAATTTTTAATCACGTGAACCAGGGGGATGATGCAAAAACGGCCGTGGGTGGAACAGCGTTCCTTTTTTCGGTGCCTGTTGCAACTTTGAAACGGTCACTAAACGAACTGTTGCACGTCGAGGGTTACCTGCCCACTTGTGCACGCAAGCGTGCGCACGCACACACGCACGCACCCTGTGGGACAGGAAAATCGGCCTGCTCTGGAGGGGCCCTCCTGGCCTCTGCTTCAACTGTCCCCCCCTCTTCTCCCCCCGCCCGCCCCTCCCCGGGGCTCTTCTGCTGCCGAGGCTGGGGCTGCATCCTGATACTTCTGGGAACGACAGGCTCGCATTGTCGGCCCACCTGCTCCCCTCTTCTCCGCTTGGATCTCGTCAAATTTCAGCAGCTGCACGGGGCGCACAATGGCCGCTACTGTGATCCCGGCCGGGTGGGGGACCAAGAGGGACGGGAGGGAGTCCATTTCGGAGGGAATAAAATTAAAAGCGGGACACATTTCAACGCCTGCGCCCGCCCCACACGCGTTCCAAATGTTCGGTACGTGCTCTGAACCGGGATGCAGGAGAAGATGCCAACTGGCATGTTCCTTCTTTGTTCCCTTGTATTTCTGCTTAAAAACAAACGCCAGAGAGTCCCCGCATTGATGGCATTCGTTTTTCCCCTGCTCCCAATCAAACGCCTTCAAGCCCCCCATCCAGCCACTCCCAAGGCCAGATCAACCAACGTCCAACTACAAACAACTGTGGCCTGCGACAGATCTTGCTTGGTCTTCCCCCCTCCCTCCCTTGCATTTATTAAGACATTTCATTGGAAATAAGGTACTTTCAGCCCAAGGAGACTTGACGAGGATCGTTCAACATACAGGCTAGAAGAAAACATTTTTGTTACTAAAAACAACATCCCTATTTTCCAAAGCACCAAATTTGTGTTACTAAATTCTGCAAAGCATCGACGGTATAACATAATATGAGAAGGACTGGGGGTGGCATGATAGCAGCCTTCCAATATCTCAGGGGCTGCTCAAAGAAGAAGGGGTCAAATTATTCCCCAAAGCCCCTGAAGGCAGGACAAGAAGCAACGGGTGGAAACTAAGTGAATGAGATTCTTGTCCTGCCTTCTGGGGCTTTGGAGAATAGTTTGACTCTCTCTTCTTTGTGGTAGCCCCTGAGATATTGGAAGGCTGCTATCATGCCGCCCCCAGTCCTTCTTATATTATGTTATGCCATAGACGCTTTGCAGAATTTAGTAACACAAATTTGGTGCTTTGGAAAATAGGTTGAGCCCCTCTTCTTGGTGGCAGCCCCTCAAATATTGGAAGACTGCTACCATCTCACCCTTAGTCCTTCTTTTCATTAAACGTACCCAGTTCTTGCAACCCTTCTTCATATGTTTTAGCCTCCAGTCTCCTCATCATCTTTGTTGCCCTTTTCTGCGCTCTTTCCAGAGCCTCAACATCTTTTTTTAACTGTCATGGTGACCTAAACTGGGTGCAAGGGAGGCTTCCCAAGATCATTCACTCACTCTCCAGGTCAAAAACTCCAAGAAGAGGATGAAAGCTACCGAAGTATCAGGCTGAGAGAAGAAAAGAGTCTGCTGAAGGGGAAAAAAAAAACCACCCCAAAATTTAAAAAAAAACAGACCAACCTCTCTTTTCAGAAAGCACCAAGAGTCAAAAATGTGATCAGAATCTTCTGGGTCTTAAAAAGTACATGTGAAAGAGAAAAGTACAAGAGGAAAGAGAAAAACTGAGCATAAAACTTTTAAAAGCTCCCAATTATTCTCCAGGGTAGTCATTAGAAACCACTTAGGTGACAGGAAGGCGAGATCTAAGTGAATACAGCAATAAATTAGCGCTTACCCACCCCAACCTCCCCACCAAATCTTTGGGAGCAAAGCAGCAACTGACAGAGAAATCAGGAGGGAAGATGTTAATTTTTCACCAAAAAAAAAAAGTTTGAACTTAATGGACCTCCTGTCTCTTGTTCTGTAGGTGGCTGTCATTCTAGCTAAGAGATCACTCTGGTTATTGCCTTTCCAGGCAGCGGGAAGAACTGAACTGAAGAAGCCTCTTGGATGAGAAGTGAAACATCTTCAAGGAAAAACCAAGAAAGTCCAGTTGCTTTTTGAAAAAAGCACCTTTGCAGAGTTTTGATCTACGAAGACGAGGGTGAGAGGCTTTCTGAGATCCCAACACAAGAAGGGCATCAAACAAGATCCGGGCCTCAGCCCCACTTGCCTGGCAGGTCCCTTGAGATGCCAGATGCTGCAAGATTTTTTCTCTATAACTGTCTGGTTTGGTTCTGCAACCCAACAGGACAGACACAGACTACAGAGGATAATTAGGACTGCAGAAAAAATGATTACTACCAACCTGCCTTCAGTCAAGGACCTGTACCCTGCATGAGTCAAAAAGAGGGCTGTGAAAATATTTAGACCCCTCACATCCCAGACATAAACTGTTTCAACTCCTTCCCTCAAAACGACGCTATAGAGCACTGCACACCAGAACAACTAGACACACAAGGACAGTTTCCCTAAACGCCATCACTCTGCTAAACAAATAATTCCCTCAACTCTGTCCAACTATTTACAAAGTCTGCACTACTATTACTGTTAATCTTCTCATCACTCCTTATCGTCCATCCCCTCCCACTTGTGACTGTATGACTGTAACTTTGTCGCTTGTATCCTTACGATTTATATTGACTGTTTCCTAGTGTGATTTGATTGCTTATTGTACCCCATGACTATCACTAAGTGTTGCACCTGATGATTCTTGACTCTTGACAAATGTATCTTTTCTTTTATGTACACTGAGACCATTTGCACCAAGACAAATTCCTTGTGTGTCCAACTACACTTGGCCAATAAAGAATTCCTTCCTTCCTTCCTTCCTTCCTTCCTTCCTTCCTTCCTTCCTTCCTTCCTTCCTTCCTTCCTTCCTTCCTTCCTTCCTCTATCTATCTATCTATCTGATTTGATTGCTTATTGTACCCTATGACTATTATTAAGTGTTGTGCCTGATGATTCTTGACTCTTGACAAATGTATCTTTTATGTACACTGAGAGCATTTGCACCAAGACAAATTCCTTGTGTGTCCAATCACACTTGGCCAATAAAGTATTCTATTCTGTTCTGTTCTGTTCTGTCCTGTCCTGTCCTATCCTTTTCTATTCGATTCGATTCGATTCCAAACCTCTGGAACCGTTCTGTATTATTACTGGTTGGTGGAAGTTCAGAAAGTGTCGGCAGCCTAGCCCAACTTTGCTCAATTGAGGCTGGCCCCAGGATTTGGGACTCCCTGTCTCAGTTCCGACGCTCCTAAGAACTTCAGCATGGAAAGGGGTGTTATTTAAATCAGAGAACCTGGATGGCCTCCTGACTCTTCGCCCCAAAGCTCTTTGCCCCTGGCTCCTCACCCCTTCGTTCCAGGTTGGACTGCTCTTTCACAAGCTTCCACCCATAGCTTATTGTCCTGCCCTTAGCTACTTTGGAGAGGAAGTCAGCCATCTCTTCTCTGGGACAAGTACCAGAAGCCTTTCTTTAGTTGGACAAGACCAGGGGTCTCCAAACTTGGCAACTTTAAGACTTGTGGACTTCAACTCCCAGAAGTTGAAGAATTCTGGGAGTTGAAGTGCACAAGTCTTAAAGTTGTCAAGTTTGGGGACCCCTGGACTAGACATACATAGTCTCCTTAAGCGTTCATCATACGGTTTAGCCTCCAGACCCTTTATTGACTGGGTTGCTCTTCTTTGCACTCAGCATCTTTTTTGAATAGTGGGGACCAGAACCGGATGTGGTATTCCATGGGTGGTCTCGTTAGTGCAGAATGGAATGTTATTATCACTTAACATGATTTTGATACTATCCCTCTGTTGATGCAGCTTAGAACTGCACTGGCTCTTTTGGCAGCTGCAGCACACGGCTGGCTCATGCGTAAGTGATTATCTACTAGTTTACTCCTGGATGCCTCTCACAGTTGTTGCTCTTGAGCCAGGTGCCCTCTGCCCTGTACACCTGGCTTTTCTTGCCCAAGTGTAGAACCTTACTCTTCTCACCACTGAACTAGGGCCCAATGCTTAAGTCTGTCAAGATCCTTCCGAATCTTGAGAAAACTACATGAGCATCCATGCAAACTGGCCGATTGATAGACTCTCTTTTGAGTATTTGTTCTGTACGCTGTTTGACGGCGGAAATCCAGACTCCTTGCTGCTGAAATCACAGCCCACAAATCAGCAATCTTCTTTGCCCTTTTAAAATGCTGCTGCGAGGTATAAAGGATGCCATGCATATAAAACACATTCAGGAGGCAGGGAGGCAGGCGGGCGGACAGGCAGAAAGAGGGAGAGTAGGAGAGAAAGAGAGAAAGAGAAAGAGAAAGAGGAAGAGGAAGAGGAAGAGGAAGAGGAAGAGAAAAAGAAAGAAAGAAAGAAAGAAAGAAAGAAAGAAAGAAAGAAAGAAAGAGGGAGTGAGGGAGGGGGGATGAAAGGAAGGAAGGAAATAAAGAGGATTGGAGGGAGGATGAAGGATAGAAGGGAAGGAAGGGAGGAAGGAAGGAAGGAAACAAAGAGGAGGGAGGGAGGGAGGGAGGAGGATGGATGGATGAAAGGAAGGAAGGAAGGAAGGAAGGAAGGAAGGAAGGAAGGAAGGAAATAAAGAGGATGGGAGGGAGGATGGAAGGATGGAAGGGAAGGAGGGAGGAAATAAAGAGGATGGAAGGATCGAAGGAAGGAAGGAAGGAAGGAAGGAAGGAAGGAAAAGAAAGAAAGAAAAAGAAAGAAAGAAAGAAAGAAAGAAAGAAAAGACCTATTTGGCTGCCAAAAAAACCCACCAGGCCCCGGAGAGAAGGAGAAAAGGACTCAGGAAGCGAACGTTCCTTATTAGCCAATCTTAAAGCCGTGCTGGGGTGGGGGGTGCATAATTACGCTGTGAAAGAGCTCTACTTTTCAATTATCTTGCCCACGCTGATCTTTTGGATGTCAATTATGCAACCCAGCACAAGCTAATAAAGGGTTGGGGGGAGTTAAAACCCAAGCAAGTCAAAAAGCAGGCGAGCCACCACGATGCTTCTCCCACAGCAACACAAGCCGGGGGTGTGTGTGAACACGGTTTGGTTTTTCAGTTCAAACCAATGTTTTTTTTCTTCCAAACTTGGGAACTTTAAGACGGGTGGACTTCAACTCCCAGAATTCCCCAACCAGCCATTGGAGAATACTGGGGAATGGAAGTTCATTCATCTTAAAGTCTGGAGAAAAAAACAACAACAACACCGAGTTAAAGGAAAAGGAAGTGGAGATACAAAACGTTTGCTCAAAATGGAAAGTGAGCTCTGAGTTGGGTTCCCAGAGAAGCTCCTTCCACTTCCCTCTCGCACAGACAGTGAAAACTTGGGCTGAGTTTTCCTCACTATCAGCCGTTATTGTCTCTGCTCCTACGCACTTATCCTTTTTTCCCCTTATGGGGGTTCAAAATGACAAACCAGGCCTGCCCGCCTACGGAGTTAACCTCCTGGAAGAGCAGAAGGCTGGGGGTGGGCGTGGGAGGGAGGGAGGGAGGGGAGGGGAAAGCGTGGCAGAAGCCCTCCAAGCCCATGCTTGGATTTACAGAAGCTGCTATGCCTTTGTGGCAGGGATCGAACTGCTGTTGGGAAGTGCTGAAGCTGCAAATTTGCCTCTGGCAGGCAAGGAGAGGAGCCCAAGGAAAGGAAGGGTGGGGAGAGGCTCTTATCTTAGGAAAGATGATGATAACGCCCCCCTAAGAGGATGGCACCCACCCCCCAGGACACCACAGAGAGGGATCCTTTCTTTTAGGTAACCGGATCCCTGCTACAAAAAAAAAATCAAGCTTTGCTTTTCGTTTTATTCAAGCTCTTGCAGAAATACTCTGTGTGTGTGTGTGTGTGTGTGTGTAAAAACCACACTGATTCAGGCCAGGGTACCCAACCTGAGCCCCCCCCTCAACAAAGTGCAGTGGTAAACTGCAATTTGCAATGGGAGAAAGTAAACATAGGAGCAATCATACGAAGAGTAATTAATTTAATTGCAACTCATGTTTAAATACTAACTGAATCCATTCCAAATTTAGGTTTTGCTCATGGGGAAGAGTACCCCACCTAGCTGGCTGCAGCCTTCAGCTTAAGAAAGCTCTGTGCCTCTTGTCCCAAAGTTACAGCAACAATTAGTAGCAGCCTGTTACCCATGTAGTAGGCTGCATTGCTATTATCTTTCTCATCTTCTCATCTTTCTCATCTCCTCATGTTTCCTACTGTCTTCTCCTATTAGTATCTTGTTATTTTATCGCTTGTTGTCAAGTGATTAGTCATAAGATTAATGATTGTAATTATGATTTATGAGCTATGACCCATCGCTTTGTTGTTTGTATGCACACTGAGAGCTTATGTGCCAGAGACAAATTCCTTCTGTGTCCAATCACATTTGGCCAATGAAGAATTCTATAGATTGTTCAGATTCGGTGGCTTTTGAGCATAAGGCAAACTCGCATTCACTGCAAGGGGAGGTAATGATGTAAATGCATGGGTGCTGAACCTCACTATACAAAGGCAGTCTATCTGTATAAAGACTACCAGGGCTCTCCTGGTGGGCTCACAGGTACTACCAAGAGAAGATTAGCCTAGAAATTGAGTGCAGGGGGCTTCACAGAATAAAACCAACCCCTTCTTGGGAGCTCCTCTGCTCTCAACAAGGCCCACCTCATGTCACAAAGTATGGTTTTAACAATGCAGCTAAGAATGCAAGGTCTTGCTTGGACTGGAGTTGTTCTGACCCGGCTGCCCAAACACAACAAACCCTCTGTAGTTAAATCAATCATTCCTTTATTAGGAGCGCCAGCAAAAAGTTTCTCTCTCAATGCAGACTAACACGTCTCCACCCGCTGCCTTTTATCCCTAGAGCTCGGGTGGGGCTTCACTAGCAGCAGTGGCTCTTCCATCTCAAGGACCGGCCCATAGATTTCCACTGCTCTCCTCTCCTCTGCCTTCTGCGCATCCACATGTCAGGCACTGAACCCAGCTGTTCCTCCACTTCCTCATCAGCCACCTCCAGACCTGGAGGTTGTTGGTTGTCCATCTGAGGGCTGATGGACGGCCCAGACTCTGCCTCTGCCTCTTTCTCTGCCAGCTCCATTCCCTCTTCCCTCTTCCAGTTGCTGGAGGGGCCAACAGCCCACAACAGGGGTGGAGTGGCAGTGGAGGAATTGTTTTATATAGGTTTGTTCATGTAGTTTTGTCTGTGAATTGCTTGTTAGTGGCCCAGAGTTATTTCTTTAACATATGTTTTCTGAAACAAACCAACCAACCCATCTTTTTTTTCGTCCTCCAAATCACAGGATGAAGGGGTGTGACCCCACTGGCCACTTCAACAACCTCGGAGTTCATTCAGCTTTTTATCAGTGCTCCGTACAGGAGGGAAGCATATGACTCACAATGGAGTGCATAAGTATGAGAGAAGAGAATGGCACTTTATCAGATTTGCAGATGACACAAATCCAGTGGGGATTATCAACATCTCAGAAGACAGGCGAAAGTTGTCATGGAACTAGGTTTTTATGGATGATGACTGCAGTGAGACTATTATATGCACAATATTGGGGAAATTCAGCATTACTAACAGCAGAGGAATGGCTAGTGAAGATAATGGGACTTCCTGAGATGGCTAAATTGATTTTTTTAATCAGAAAAAAAAGATAATATCTATGTTTATTACTGACAGGAAATCTGTATAGACTTTTGGAATGAAAGAGAAAAAAAATGAACTTATGGTTTATGGTTTTGATTAGACAGAATAGATTATAGCCAAAAGAGAGTTATGCTGTAACCAGAGTAAGAAGTAAATTTATAATTGTACTTAGAACTGCTGTAAGGAAGATTGGAAGCCACTTCTTTATATGGGAAGATCCTGCAAAAGCTATTCAAGCAACGCATGTCTAGCCTGAAGAAGAGAAGTTTGAAGAAGGTGACATGATTGCAGTCTTCCAGGTTTTGAGGGGTGATCACACAGAAGAGGGGATCAACCTATTCTCCAAAGAACATGAGAACAAGACAAGAAGTAATAGATGGCAACTTATCACGCCAACTAAGAACTAAGGAGAAATTAATGAGGAAGAACAACTAATCAGTCAAACAATTTGCCTCCAGAAGTTGTGGGTGCTCCAACACTGGAAGCTTTTAAAAAGAGACTGGACAGCTATTTGTCCAGAATGGTATAGGGTCTCCTGTCTGAGCAGGGGGTTGGACTAGAAGACCTCCAAGATCCCTTCCAACTATGTTATTCTGTTATCTGTCTTTTTGATAGGTGGTCCTTGGTTATTACTAGTGAGAAGGATCTAAGTCTCCTCGTGGCCACAGTTTAAGCACAAGCCACCACGTCTGCAGCAGCTACCCAAAGAGCCAGAACTATCTTGGGCTTTATCAACAGAGACTTAAAGCTGAGAACATGGTACACCATAGTCACACAATAGGCTGCCATGGTAAGACCATACCTGGAACTCTGTGTCCAGTTCTGGTTGCTGCAATACAAAGCCTTGGTGGCTCAGGCTGTTAATTGCCTGCACTTAAGTTCCAGCTGCCTACAACTGCTGTAGGCTCAAATCCCACCAGGCTCAAGGTTGACTCAGCCTTCCATCCTCTTGGGGTAGGTAAATTGAGGACCCAAGATTGTTGGGGGCAATTAGCTGACCTTGTAAAAATGCCGCTTAGTAATAAGCAGGCATATACAATGGAATGAAGGCTATTGCTGAGCACACTGGGTTGTATCCCAAAAATTGTAAGCCGCCCTGAGTCTCCAGAGAAGGGCGGGATATAAATGTAATTTAAAAAAAATAATAAACAGGGTGCTGAGGAAATGAAAGAATGAAGAAGAGCAATAGATACAGATGAACAGAGTTGGAAGGGACCTTGTAGGTCATACAGACCAATACCGCCCCACAATCCAAGCAGGAGACCCTAACCATCTCTGACAGATGGCAGTCCAGTCTCTTCTTGAAAGCTCCAGTGATGAAGCTCCCACAACTTCCGAGGGCAACTTTTGTTCCATGGATTGATTGCTCTCACTGTCAGAAAATTCCTCCTTATTTCCAGGTTGAATCTCTCCTTGTTCAGCTTCCATCCATTATTCCTTGTCTGGCCTTCAGGTGCTTTGGAAAATAGCTCGACCCCTTCCTCCTCTCTGTGGCAGCCCCTCAAATATTGGGACACTGCTCTCCTGTCTCCCCTGGTCCTTCCCTTCACTAGACTAGCCACCCCAAGTTCCTGCAACCGTTCATCGTATGTTTTAGCCTCTAATCCTCCTGCTTTCTCTTCTCTGCACTCTTTCTAGAGTCTCAACATCTTTTTTATAATGTGGTGGCCAAAACTGGGTGCAGTACTCTAAGTGTGGCCTTACTAAGGCTTTATAGCGTGGTATTAGTACTTTACTTGATCTTGATTGTATCCCTCTCTTAATGCAACATGGGATTGCATTGGCTTTTTTTTGGCTGCTGCTGCACACGTCTGGCTCATATTTAGCTGGCTGTCCACTAAGACTCCAAGATCCCTCTCACAGTTACTGCTACTAAGCCCAGTTTCACCCAGTCTATGTGTGTACTTTTGATTTTTTTTGCCTAATGAAGCACATGAGGGATTTGGAGGCTAAATCTTATGAAAAATAATTTTAAAAACTGAGTGTATTTAACTTAAGGAAAAGGCAGCTAAGGTGATACAATAGCAGTCTTCCAAACAGTTGAAGGAGTGTCATAGGAAGAGAGGTGGATCATTCTTCCTAGTGCTCAAAGGTACAATAAGAACCAACGGGGGGAAAGTTCTCAAAGAGAGATTCAAACTCTCAAATAAGCAGGAATTCCCTGACCACTGCAGCTATTAAACATGGAACAATCAGCTACCACATTTTGTATCTGGTATCATGAAGGTTCCATCACTGGAAGCCCTTTGACTAGAAAGGTCTAAGGATTTGTAACCTGGGCAGGGGGTTAGTCTAAAAGATCTCCAGGCTCCCTTCATCTTGTTTTTTCTGAAACATGCTTCTTTTTGGTGGAAATTAGAACTAGCACCAGCCCCTTTTGTAGCCTGACCATCTCTCCAAACGTTTAGCACATGGAAGAGTAAATGGAGCAATAAATGACCTTCTGGGTATTCCACAAAATCAGTAACTGAGGCGCACCCATATTCCCAGAGATGCTCAAACACAGGCAACACAGCTGCGCCATGGGGTGCAGTGGTTAGAATGCAGTACTGCAGGGCTACTTCTGCTGCCTGCCAGCTGCCTGCAATTCAGCACTTCGAATCTCACCAAGCTGAAGGTTGACTCAGCCTTCCATCCTTACGATGTTGGTAAAATGAGGACCCAGATTGTTGGGGGGAAGAGGCTGATTCTGTAAACCGCTTAGAGAGGGCTGTAAAACACTGTGAAGTGGTATATAAGTCTAAGTGCTATTGCTATTCAAGATCCAATACCATGGCCAGATTTCCCCCTTATTTTTATTCAGAAACAACCAACAACTACCAACAGGGAGTTTGGGTATTGGCCAAGGCATCTCAGAATAGACAAGCCCTTGCACTTTTTCTTTGGCGTCAATACCGCTGATTGTTTTGCATTCTTTGGTGGGCAGTTTCCCATCTCCAAGTGACAGCCTGGCACAGTCTGTAGTTAAAGTACCAAACAAGCATTTATTTATTTTTTCATTTTTAAAGAGACCTGTATTTTGACTACATGTGGCCTCCCGAATCTTCTCTCGCTGGTAGAACCCAAAATCTGTAATTTGAAGACCTCTGCCATTCCTTTTCACAAAAGAAATGCCAAAAGAAATGCATCTATCTAGAGCAAGGGTGCCAAACACAAGGCCCGCGGGCCAACGTGGTCAGATCCGCCCTGCAGGGCCGTCCTGAAAAATATAAGGTGCCGGCCCATGTCACCTCGGCCTGGTCTACAGTACTCTTAATAACCGTATCCAAAAATAGAAATCAAAAACCTTTTGGTCATAACTGAATAGAACAGAATTCTTTATTGGCCAAGTGTGATTGGACACACAAGGAATTTGTCTTTGGCACAAATGCTCTCAGTGTACATAAAATATAAGATACATTCGTCAAGAGTCAAGAATCATCAGGTACAACACTTAATGATAGTCATAGGGTACAATAAGAATAGAATAGAATAGAATAGAATAAAGAATAGAATAAGAATAGAATAGAATAGAATAGAATTAGAATAGAATAGAATAGAATAGAATAAAGAATAGAATAAGAATAGAATAGAATAGAATAAAGAATAGAATAGAATAGAATTAGAATTAGAATTAGAATTAGAATTAGAATTAGAATAGAATAGAATAGAATAGAATAGAATAGAGCAGAGCAGAGCAGAACAGAACAGAATTCTTTATTGGCCAAGTGTGATTGGACACACAAGGAATTTGTCTTGGTGCAAATGCTCTCAGTGTCTATAAAAGAAAAGATACATTCGTCAAGGGTCAAGAATCATCAGGTACAACACTGAGTAATAGTCATAAGGTACAATAAGCAATGAAATCATACTAGGAAACAGTCAATATAAATCGCAAGGATACAAGCGACAAAGTTACAGTCATACAGTCACAAGTGGGAGGGGATGGGTGATAAGGAGTGATGAGAAGATTAATAGTGATAATAGTGCAGACTTTGTAAATAGTTGGACAGTGTGGAGGGAATTATTTGTTTAGCAAAATGATGGCAATATGTTAAAAAGCCATTATGTCCAGAGATCTCAATCAATGTGATAGCAACAGCACTTACAGTAGACTTATCTACCACTCCACTTTGTTTTCCAGCCCTCCCTAAGCGGTTTATAGAGTCAGCCTATTTGCCCCCAACAATCTGGGTCCTTGTTTTACCAAACTCGGAAGGATGGAAGGCTGAGTCAACCTTGAACAGGTCAGTATTGAACTGTGGGCAGAGCCAGCCTGCAATACTGCACTTTAACCACCGTGCCACCACTGCACGGTTTTTCAATGCATAGCAATTGTCAAGCCAGACGGTACTTCTATGAATTATCTATCTACACCCACCCATCTGCGAAAGGGAGTCTGTCCCACGTGTCAACCCCCTCCATCCTCCCCTCTCCATTCCACCACAGCGGAGCCTCTCCATGCTCTTGATGAAGTGAGATTTGTCACAAAAGGTGCTACCAAACTCCTCCTGAATAAAAGCTGTGAAGTTGCACACAATTGGAAGGCTTAACTGCAGATTGATCCGACTGCAAGCTGACAACCCAACGTGACATGCAATGTTTTGAGAAATGCTTATTGTGAAAGGTGGCAGCGAGCCTCATTTTGCTGGAGAGGAGACAAGGAAGCCTCGTTTAGAAGGAAGGAGCAACGGGTGCGAGATACGAGCGGGTAAACTAAAATGGACACTATCAAATCTGGTGGGCGGCAACATTAGCGGATTCTGTTCCAAAAAGGTACGACAAAAAGCCTGTGCAAAAGAAACCTGGGTAAATGCACCCACTCACCTACCCCAATCTCCTCTAAAGGGATTTTTTTTTCCTGTCCAGCACAGGTAAAATGAAAACTCAAAAGCAGAAGGTGTGAACCACAGACCATCTCGATTTTACGCTACTTTAAAAGCCAGGTCTGTGAACCAGAAGAGGTTCTGTCTCCAGAATAATTCACGCAGAGACTTGGAATATCTTCTGGAGGATCAAAGATTTCTTCCCTGACTTTTTTCAATCTGAAATTTCACATCCAGCAAACAGCAGCTTCCAGAGAACTAATTCTCCCCCCGATTCTTACAATTTTGCTTCTGGGCAGTTACCAGTTATCAGTAATCACCCCCATAGCATCCGGCGTGTTGGAGAGAGAAAGGGATGAGATTCAAAAACCTCTTTCTTCCCAGAAAACCCAACAGGCTGCTTGGAACACACAGACATCCGGGGAAGGGAGGGGACGGAGGCCATTCGGTTCCCTTCCTCCTCCTTTGCACGGAGCATTTTAATCTGTCTAATCTGGGCATGACTCAAATTAATCTTAACGTGGTCATTTCCAAACTATGTAATTACTCAGCTGGGGATGCAGCAAGAACGTGAAAGCAAGCAGCAACATTTGGTATGGCTAATCTAGTGAAAAGGACTAGGAGTGACATGAGAGCAGTGTTCCAATATCTGAGGGGCTGCCACAGAGAAGACAGGGATCAAACTATTCTCCAAAACACCTGAGGGCAACACAAGGAACAATGGACGGAAACTAAACTAGGAGAGAAGCAACTTAGAACTAAGGAGAACTTTCCTAACAGTGAGAACAATCAATGGGTGGAATGGCTCTCCTTCAGAAGTTGTGAGTGCTCCATCACTGGAGGTTTTTAAGAAGAAATTGAACAACCATTTGTCGGGAATGGCATAGGGTTTCCTGCCTGAGCAAGGGGTTGGACTAGAAGACCTTCAAGGTCCCTTCCAATTCTGTTATTCTGAGGTACCATTCCACCCCACTCCATACAGACACTTTCCCACAATCTCCTGTGGTCATGGGAATGCTGAAAAGTCCATCCTGTCTCGCTGCACAGGAATTCAAGTCTATGGCTGCAGAATGGACATAAGAAATCCTCCCCCCTCCCATTTGAAAAATACTTGTGGGAGAATAGCAATAGCACTTAGACTTATATACCGCTTCAGAGTGCTTTCACAGCCCTCTCTAAGTGGTTTACAGAGTCAGCCTATGGCCCCCAACAATCTGGGTCCTCATTTGACCCACCTCAGAAGGATGGAAGGCTGAGTCAACCTTGAGCCTGGTGGGATTTGAACTGCTGGCTGTGGGCAGAGTCAGCCTGCAATACTGCACTCTAATCACTGCACCAAGATGGCCTCCTTCCTTCCATTTACCTTCCTTCCTTCCTTCCTTCCTTCCTTCCTTCCTTCCTTCCTTCCTTCCTTCGCAATAGCACTTAGACTTATATACTGCTTCATAGTGCTTTTACAGTCCTCTCTAAGGGGTTTACAGAGCCAGCCTCTTGCCCCCAACAATCTGGGTCCTCATTTGACCCACTTCAGAAGGATGGAAGGCTGAGTCAACCTTGAGCCTCGTGGGATTCGAACTGCCAAATTACAGGCAGCCGGCAGGCAGCAGAAGTAGCTTGCAGTACTGCACTCTAACCACTGCACCACCACGGCTCTTAAAGCCAGTGTCCTGCTCTGGCATTTCTGAGATTTCAGACTCGTGCTGGAACCCAATCTCAGGGAACTTTTCTTTAGAAAAATGTGTGGTTTGGGCTATTCTATGCAATATGTTACAAGATGGAAGGAACACAAGCAAGCAGTCAAATGAGGAAACCCAAACTCATCGGCAGCCTCACACTGCACCAAACAAGGACATACATTCAATTTCACAGCTACTTAAGATTGTTGGGCGAGCAGGCACAAAAACAGCCAGGGAAATGATTGAAGCCTGGGAAATGGCCCCTTTTCAGTCAACAGGAGTGCTGATTTACCCCCCAGGCAATCAGGTTCTTAGGAGCCGACGACTTGGCAGCACAAGGCAACAACAGCCAACGAGTTAATAGCTGGCTGTCAACACCCCCATCAACAACTAGAAAGCCATACACAACCAGGCACCACATCGATACTAGGCATAGAATAGCCCAAAGCACACATTCCAGTAGAGAGAAGTTCCCTGAGGATGGGCTCCAGCACAAGTTAGAAAGCTCGGAAGACTAAACTCTGATCTTTGGACCAGTTTGGATCTTGCAGGGTTTTTTTCTTGGGCTTAATAATACATCCTGAACATTTTAAGTCAGACCTACTGGATACTTGGATCTCTTTTCCTTTGGATCTATGTTTCTATGTCTTTAAGGCGGGTTCCTCCAAAGCAATGAGCGGGTCTAAAATAGTCCCCATCAGCACTGCTAATTAGGTCCCAGGATATTATGGGAAAGTTGAGGAGGCCTAGAGCAATGACAGTGTCACTCCTGCACAGATGTTTTGAATGAGAGCCAATAAAAAGCAAATGCAGCCTTGGGGTCCAGCAAGAAACCTGAGCCAAGGAACCAAAAGCTGCCCCTTCCAATTACATTAACCCCCAAAGGTTTTGCCAATTGAAGCTGGGAGGGATGAAGATGACAAGTGTATAAATTAGGCAGGGGAAAAAAAATGAGACCCTGCCCACACTCTTTTGGGCAAAGGCTCTTTTGGAAAGAATTAAGGGCCAAGTGGCTACCAAGAGGCATGTGGCTCAATGGTCTGGTCCTTGCAAGCTCTACAAGCAGGGAAGTTGGTTTGAATAAAACATTCCATTGGGCCAGTAAATCCCTGTTGGAAGCAATATCCATCTGGCTCAGTTCCAAGCCAGGAGAAATGGACTGGAAACATGGAGGCTGGTTGGAAAGATGGTTTAATGGTGAAGCAGAACCACCAAGCACATATTTCTGGGCAGTTGGCTACATGCAGTTGAGAGTAGGGGGCTTTTATTCCTTCTCTTGGGCATTGCACTTGAACTTCCTGTTTCTGTGCAAGAACATGCATTCTATTGGCTGTTGTCAGATTCCTATGGGGTCTTTTTTGTCTGAGCTCCCAGGTTTGGTTGAAGTTTCCTGAGTGATGCAATGTCCTTAGGAGATTGTACAATGCAGTGAGCTCTGTGTCTTCTGCTAAATGGTCCTATTATGTCCTTGAAGGGACATGTTTTAATCCCATCACCCTGGAACTGAAGGTCTTTTGCCTTGTAGATGGCTGGCCTAGTCCTGCTGGGGCTATTAAGAAAGGTGGGGGCTGCTTTCCAAGAGCATCCTTCTCCTTTAGGGAAAGATAATAGAATAGAATAGAATTCTTTTTTATTGGCCAAATGTGATTGGACACACAAGGAATTTGTCCTGGTGCAAATGCTCTCAGTGTCCATAAAAGAAAAGATACATTTGTCAAGAGTCAAGAATCATCAGGTACAACACTTAATGATAGTCATAGGGTACAATAAGCAATCAAATCAGATAGATAGATAGATAGATAGAGGAAGGAAAGAAGGAAGGAAGGAAGGAAGGAAGGAAGGAAGGAAGGAAGGAAGGAAGGAAGGAAGGAAGGAAGGAAGGAATTCTTTATTGGCCAAATGTGATTGGACACACAAGGAATTTGTCCTGGTGCAAATACTCTCAGTATACATAAAAGAAAAGATACATTCAAGAATAGTAAGGTACAACACTTAATAATAGTCATAGGGTACAAAAAGCAATCAAATCATACTAGGAAACAGTCAATATAGATTGTAAGGACACAAGTGACAAAGTTACAGTCATACAGTCACAAGTGGGAGGGGATGGGAGATAACAAGTGATGAGAAGAGTAATAGTAGTGCAGACTTTGTAAATAGTTGGACAGTGTTGAGGGAATTATTTGTTTAGCAGAGTGATGGAATTTTGGGAAAAAACTGTCCTTGTGTCTGGTTGTTCTGGGGTGCAGTGCTCTATAGCGTCATTTTGAGGGAAGGAGTTGAAACAGTTTATGTCCAGGATGTGAGGGGTCTGTAGATATTTTCACAGCCCTCTTTTTGACTCATGCAGTACATATAGGTCCTCCATGGAAGGCAGGTTGGTAGCCATGGTTTTTTCTGCAGTCCTAATTACCCTCTGGAGTCTGTGTCTGTCCTGTTGGGTTGCAGAACCAAACCAGACAGTTATAGAGGTGCAGATGAGAGACTCCATCATTCCTCTGTAGAACTGGATCAGCAGCTCCTTGGGCAGTTTGAGCTTCCTGAGTTGGCGCAGGAAGAACATTCTTGGTTGTAATATTCTGCCTTTTTAAATATTTCTCAAAGTATTTCATTCTTCCAGGAGAGGGGTGGGTGCTAACTTTGTATACCCCTCATTAAGCCTTTTCAGAGGAAGTTCTTAAGAGGAGAGGGTGTCAAAGGTCACCCAGGGCACCTGCTTCACAGTGCTGGTGCAACACACCTAGGCAGCCAGGCTGGCATCCCTCCACACCTGCCTCCATCACAAACAGATGGGAGACAAAGCCACAGCTTGGAAAATAAATTGAAAATAGCAGACTGGAGGACAGAGGGAGATTTCTCAGCCGTGCCTGACAAAGCGGAACCATCAACCCTCTGCTCCTAGAAATAAAACCACATAAATCATGGGCCACGCATCCCCCCACCATCCCATGCCACCTCACCCTCAAAATTCTCGAATTGAAGAACATCCCAAAACTCCAAGGGATTTTCTGGAAGAGGATCATGCAACAGGCGGGGTCTACAGTAAGGAATCGAAAAAGCCAAATTCGCAGCTACAACCATGCAGTCAAACAGCCGCTTTTGCCGAGCGGTAAATTGGCTTGCTTAACCATGTTCGTTCGTTCATTCATTCATTCATTCATTCATTCATTCATTCATTCATTTGATGGGATTTCTATGCTGCCCTATCTCCTGAAGGACTCAGGGCGGCTCACAATGATAAAAAATATAATAAAAACATTAAAAAACGATTAAATTCGAAATCCCAATAGCAATTAATGACAACTGCAAATTTTTTAAAAAATGTAACATCGGGTCAGTCACATGATTGTCCAAATTTACAACTGTCAAGTTATGATGAGGACAGGAAGGATTTAACAGGATTTAACAGAGTAAGAGTTGGAAGGGGCCTTGTAGGTCATCTAGTGCAACCCCTGCCCAAGCAGGAGATCCTGCACCATTTCTGACAGAGGGCAGTCCAGTCTCTTCTTGAAAGCCTCCAGGGATGAAGCTCCCACAACTTCCCAAGGCAACTTCTGTTCCATGGGTTGATTGTTCTCACTGTCAGAAAATTCCTCCTTATTTCCAGGTTGAATCTCTCCTTGTTCAGTTTCCATCCATTGTTCCTTGTCTGGCCTACAGGTGTTTTAGAAAATAGCTTGACCCCCTCCCCTCTATGGCAGCCCCTCAAATATTGCAAGACTGCTCTCCTGCCTCCCCTGGTCCTTCTCTTCACTAGACTAGCCATGCCCAGTTCCTGCAACCGTTCATCGTGTGTTTTAGCCTCGTCCCCTCGTCATCCTGGTTGCTCTTCTCTGTACTTTTTCTAGAGTCTCAACATCTTTTTTATAATGTGGTACCAAAACTGGATGCAGGACTCTAGGTGTGGCCTTACTAAGGCTTTATAGAGTGTATTAGTACCTCACTTGATCTTGATTGTATCCCTCTGTTAATGCAACTTGGGATTGTGTTCATTTTTTTGGCTGCCACCTCACACTGCTGGCTCCTATTTAGCTGGTTGTCCACTAAGACTCCAAGATCCCTCTCCCACTTACTCCTACTAAGCCTGGTTTCACCCAGTCTATAACGATACTTTTGGTTTTTCTTGCCTAATGAAACACATGAGGGGTTTGAAGGTTAAATCTTATGAAAAACGATTTTAAAAACTGAGTATATTTAGCTTAAGGAAAAGGCAGCTAAGGTGATACAATAGCAGTCTTCCAAACAGTTGAAGGAGTGTCACAGTACAGCAGGCTCCATTATGGTCGTAACTGAAGGCAGGACCGCTTGTTCTGGGAGTGGAAGTCCCCCAGTCATACAAGGGTCATAATTCCCCATCCCTGCCCTAAAATGTTGCAAAGCCAAGCCCTGGTAAACAGGACCATCTAGAATCAACAACAGTGGCAATTCTCAAGGTGGTTGAAAGTGTTTCTCACGGCCCAGATGAGCCAGGGAGTCACCCAATGCTGCCAGCAGCTGTTGAAGCAACCTCTAAACAGGTGCTTTTTGTTAAGCTCCTTCTCTGGCCTCTGAAAGGGTCTCAACTTGGAGGAAACCAGGTTGCAAGGGACGGGGCAGGGCAGCCCAGCACAACCAAGCGTGACAAACCTGTTTAGCTGCAGCTTTGGGCAATGGATGCCACTGCAGAGGAAGTCTTATCTGGAGGCCATGGGGGTTTGACAAAAACCATCGCAGCGGAAACCCTCCCCCCCAGCATGCAAACACACCCACCCCCCCAAAGTCTTGCACGCACTCCTGAAGACTACAAAACATGTAGGGACTATCAACGCAGTAGAAGGCACTGCCTATTATTCAGCACTTCACAGAAGAGTCTGTGTAATCCAGAGGTCTCCAAACTTGGCAACTTTAAGACTTGTGGACTTCAACTCCCAGAATCCTGGGAGTTGAGGACCCCTGATCTAACCCAACAAGGAACCAAGGAGAAATTTCCTGACAATGAGAGCAACTAGCCGGTGGAATGGCTTGCCTTCAGAAGTTGTGGGTGCTCCATCACTGGAGGGTTTGAAGAAGAGATTGGGCAGCCATTTGTCTGAAATGGTAGAGGGTCAGAGGGTTGGACTAGTCTAGGAGGCCTGCAAGGTCCCTTCCAACCTTGTTAATCAGGGAAGGGAAAGGAAAGGGGAGGGGAGGGAGGAGGGGAGGGAAGGAAGGAAGGAAGGAAGGAAGGAAAAGGAAGGAAGGAAGGGGAAGGAAGGAAAGGAAGGAAGGAAGGAGGGAAGAATAAGGAAAAGAAGGAAAAAAAAAAGGAAGGAAGAAGGAAGGGAATAAAGGAAGGAAGGAAGGGAAGAAAAAGGAAGGAAGGAAGGAAAGGAAGAAGGAAGGAAGGGAAGGAAGGAAAAGGAAGGAAGGAAAGGGAAGGAAGGAAGGAAAAGGGGAAGAAGGAAGGAAGGAAGGGAAAAAGAAGGAAGGAAAAGGAAGAGGAAGAAAGGAAGGAAGGGAGGAAGGAAGGAAAAGGGGAAGAAAAAAAGGGAAAAGGAAGGAAGGAAAAGAAGGAGGAGGAAGGAAAGGAAGGAAGGAAGGGAGGGAAGGAGGGGAAGGAGGGAAGGGAGGGAGGGAGGGAAGGAAGGAAGGGTTAATTCACAAAGGTAGGCCCTTCAATTTCATCAAACCCCAAAAATCCAGCTGCATAACCTGCTTTTTGACCAGTCCAGCACAGAATGCTCTGGTGATCCACAACGATGGAGGAGTTAGCTTTGATCTTCATAACCTATTAAGCCGCTGCTTAATCATGATTCACAGAATATGCTCAGCCATAAGCCACATATTATTACTGAACCTATGGCTAGATTGAAATAACACCCTGAAGTGTTTGTCTCTGCTGCCCAAAGCTGAACAGCGACAGTTGATCATTCTCCTGAAGGCTCAGTTAGCATCAATTTCTTTTCTCCTTTGTAATACTTTTTAAAAAATCTATTTAAAATACTACGTCCCCTGTACTCTTAATTTGTTTAGAGATGAGGCAAATGAGAGTCCAGCTGCTTGAGAGGTACTCCAAGGCCCATGATTCCTAGCCATGGTCCAATTAGGGATGCCAGCCCAGGGAAAGACCAGGTCCCCACCTTCCATAGAAAAACATGCAAAGAAAGGTTTGTAGGTTTGAAGAAAGGGGAGCATTGGTTTTTTTCATCTCGGTATTTTTAATCTCTTCAAGCTATCTCAGAAAATCAATCGTATAATTGTAAAAAAGCTAAAAAAAATAAATGGCCTCATTGCGACAAGTGAGTAGACTAAAACCAAGCAGTTTTAATTCATTCTTTTAATTGCATTCTTGGGCATTCTGTGTTCCTTTTATTTCTGAGCTTTCTCCTGGCCCTGAATTAGATTAGATTAGATTAGATTAGATTAGATTAGATTAGATTAGATTAACAGAGTTGGAAGGGACCTTCTAGGTCATCAAGTCAACCCCCCCCCACCAAGCAGGAGACCATTAAATGCCAATGAGATCCATTCATTTTGGGGCAGCGTTTTCTGCTTCTCTTGATCCATTAATATTAGACGGGGGGAGGGGGGAATCCAGCAAAACAGCCACGGAAACTATCTATGTACAACATGCTCTCCATGATGCCTTGGAAATACTTTCCACCTTTCTTTCACTTTAGGCTACATTAATTCAAGATTTATAGATAGATTCAAGGTATTAGTGACAACGTACCAAGTCCTACATGGCTTGGGTCCGGGGTACTTGCAGGAATGTCTCCTGCCAGCATCACACCCCGATCACCCTGTACGCTCCCACAGGCAGGGCCTCCTTGGGGTACTGTCGACCAGACATTGTCGGCTGGCGGTGCCCAGGGGTAGGGCCTTCTCTGGGGGGGCACCCACCCTGTGGAATCAACTCCCCTTGGACCTTCGTTTGGCCCCTGATCTCCGCTCCTTCCGCCATGACCTGAAGACTTGGTTGTTCCAGCAGGCCGGCCTGGACTGAGCCAAGGGGGAGGGTCTTCTTTTAAAATGGTTTTAATCGTTTTAATTTTTAATATTGGGCTTGTATTATTTAATTGTTTTTTAGATAATTTATTGTATTGTATTTTATATTGTGAGCCGCCCTGAGTCCTTAGGGAGAGAGGGCGGCATGCAAGTCTAATAAATAATAATAATAATAATTAATATGTTGCAACTGTGAACTCCCCACTGCACATTCACCCAGAGAATGTATTCAGTAATCAAAGCTTAATGTTAACCTTCCGTAAAAGTTCTCCCACATGAGCTGTAGAAATATCCAGGCCCACTAGATGGCATCAAAGGTTCATGGAAAAATCCAGCTCTCTGCTACCATCTAGTGGTTCTATTCCAGGTATCGCAGTTCAGATATGGCAGTCCTACAGGTCTCTGACCAGATAAGGGCAGAAGGAGGAGACCCAAGGAATGAGTGGCCATTCTAGATCCACAGAATCCCAGGGCTGGAAGGGACCTTGGAGGTCTTCTAGTCCAACCCTCTGCTCAAGCAGGAGACCCTACACCATTCCAGACAAATGGCTGTTCAGTCTCTTATTGAAAACCTTCAGTGATGGACGTCCCAAAGGTGCTTTTTTTCAGGAAGCAACTGGGCTTTCTTGTTTTTCCCTTTGAAGGTGTTTCACTTCTCATCCAAAGAAGCTTCTTCAGCTCTGACTGGACAGTGGAAAATGGAAGGATTTATATTCCTTGCAGACAGCTGGTCATTTGCATCCTTTTAGAGAGTCATGGAGGCCACTTGGAGGTTTATCTGTGTCCTCAGGGTGGCCTCCTGGTTCCCGTAATCTGCAAGTATTCCTCTGGAAACCCATTCCTTATTCCCACACCATTTGAAGGATGTTCATCCCAAATTGTATAGCTAAAGTCTACAGAGTTTCTCAGTCATCCAGGTCCGGTTGTCCCAAAGGGGCTTTTTTTCAGGAGGCAATTGGACTGTTTTATTTTCTTTGAAGACGTTTTGCTTCTCATCCAAGAAGCTTCTTCAACTCTCACTGGATAGTGGAGAATGGAAGGATTTATACTCCTTGCAGACAGCTGGTCATTTGCATCCTTTTAGAGGGTTGTTGAAGCCACTTGAAGGTTTATCAGTGCCCTCAGGGTCCCCTGAGTGGTGCTCCTGGTGCTGTAGTCTGCAATTTTTCCCTCTGGAAATCCATTCCTACCCCCACACCATTCCAAAGGTGTTCATCCCAAAGGAACAACCACGTTGCAATATTAATGGGACATCCATGACCTGGATATTGAACAAACAAAACAACAGAGTTGGAAGGGACCTTGGAGGTCTTCTAGTCCATCCATCTGCTCAAGCAGAATGGCTGAGAATCTCTACAGACCCCTAGTGAAGGAGCACCCACAACTCAGGGAGGCAGGCTACTCTTTAATAATTCTCACCATTAGGGAATTCTTCCTTATTTTCAGGTTGGATCTTAAGGAAGACCTGACCTGGGGGGCTCACATTGCAGCCCTGGTCAAAAGGGCCCAGCAGAGATTCTACTACCTGAGACTTCTCAGAAAACAACAACTGAATGGAAAACTGCTGGTGACCTTCTATCGCTGCACCATTGAGAGTATCTTAACTTACTGCACCTCTGTATGGTTTGCCAATTGCACAGGGGCAGATAGGACAGCACTCCAGAGAGTTAATGTCATTGCCCAGAGGATCATTGGTTGCCCTCTCCCCTCTTTGGAAGAGCTTTATAGCTCCCACTACCTTAAGAAAGTTCAGAACATTGTCAAAAATCCATCTCATCCTGGGAACCCTTTTTTTGAACTATTACCATCTGGCAGACGGTACAGGATAATAATAAAAACAAGGACAAATAGGCTGAAAAACAGCTTCTATCCCAGGGCAGTAGCTCTTTTGAATTCTGCTGTATAGTGCAATATTAATGCGATATCAGCGGTTTTCAATTCAATGTATAGAATGTGAAGGATGTGTGTTTGTGTTTATTTTCATGGCCGTGATGTGCCCTGAAGATGGTGTTTGATTTTGTTGTATGAGGTGCAGTGACAATAAATAAACTAAACTAAACAGGTGTTGTGTGCACATTAAAAAAAAATATGGGACTTCATTCACACCCCCATCTTAATTTATTTTTCTCAACCCTCTGCAAAATTAGCAGCGCTTCCATGGCAAATTAATCACAAAATTATGATTTTTATATAACACCTTACTGTTTTATGCTCTGATATGCATGTGCGCGTGTATCTTAATGTACTTTTTTATTACAAAACTTTTTTTAAGATGCTATTTATAAACAGCACTTTTGGTTTGAAGTGAGAGCCAACCCCCAAGCTTTCCCCCCTGCCTTTTAATTGGGGGTGGGGAGGACAGGAAGCCCTTGGCACATACAAAAGATCACTGCAGGGACTGTTAAGACAATTCTTTGAAGTGAAAGCTACTAAGTCTGGAGTGGGATTTTGCAAAACTCAGCAATATTTAAATGCTTTTGGATAACAACAAACAGAGGACAACAAAATGTCAGTTCTCCACAGTTTTAATAGAACAAAAATAAATACTGTATTTGTGGGCTTCCGGCATTCCTCAGCAAATAAATAAATAAACTAAGCAGTGCATGGTCTTTTCATTTGATTAATCCCAATTCAGGAGCGACATCCAAAAAAAAAGAATAAAGGAGGGAAAAAATATATTGCCTGCTTTTTAGCTAAGTGAGAATTGGAGCCCAGATCTTTTCTTAGAAGGGGCAACGAAGCTTTTTAGAGCAGCCTTTTAGTGCTCCAGATGGGTTGGCTCTACCTGCTCCACCATTTCATCTGGATGACACAAGCCTGAAGAAGCCACCATACCACATATGTGAGGAAGGCAGTGTGCCTTTAAATATGAACCAGGAGTGTGCTGAAATATGAGCCAGCCGTGTGCAGCAGCAGCCAAAAAAGCCAATGCAATCCTAAGCTGCATTAACAGAGGGATACAATCAAGATCCAGTGAGGTACTAACACCACTCTATGAAGCCTTAGTGAGACCACACCTAGAGTACTGCATCCAGTTTTGGTCACCACACTACCAAAAAAGATGTTGAGACTCTAGAAACAGTGCAGAGAAGAGCAACCAGGATAATGAGGGGACTGGAGACTAAAACGTATGAAGAACGGTTGCAGGAACTGGGCCTGGCTAGTCTAGGGAAGAGAAGGATCAGGGGAGACAGGATAGCAGTCTTCCAATATCTGAGGGGCTGCCCCAGAGAGAAAAAGGTCGAGCTATTTTCCAAAGCACCCGAAGGCCAGACAAGGAATAATGGATGGAAACTGAACAGGGAGAGGTTCAACCTGGAAATAAGGAGAAATTTTCTGACAGTGAGAGCAATCAACCCATGGAACAGAAGTTGCCTTCGGAAGTTGTGGGAGCTTCATCCCTGGAGGCTTTCAAGAAGAGACTGGACTGCCATCTGTCAGAAATGGTGTAGGGTCTCTTGCTTGGGTGGAGGGTTGGACAAGGTCCCTTCCAACTCTGTTAATGGCTCAGAGACATGCTCTGTGTGCAATGCAAAAATAAATAATAAACAATCAGAAGACAATGTATCAAAAGTAATGTAATTAAAAGGAAAAAACCTACTCCATTAGTTCTAACCATGTATTAAATTTGTATGTCTGATCAGAATGGAAAGAATTTGGATGAGAAGAGCGGGAAGCAAACCGGTTTTGTCTGAGTTCATTTCAGGTCACGCTCAAGGAAGCAGGTCCAATTAGATTTATTTGGGATTGGAATGTTTAGAAGAAGAAAAAGAAGAACCAGAAATGAGGCTATAAAGTTTTGAGAGTTGGAGACTGGGCAGAGTGGTTAAGTACTGGTAGTCCTTGAATTATAACCCTTCGTTTAACCGTTGTTCAAAGTTATATTGGCACTGAAAATAGTGACTTATGACCAGTCCTCGCACATGAAACTGTTGTAGGACTCCCACTGTCACGGGATCGAAATGTAGGCATTTGGCAACTGGCATGCATTTACAATGGTTACAGCATCTTGAGTCGCTACTCAAGACTTTCCAGCTGGTTTCCAACAAGCAAAGTCAGTGGGATTCACTTAATTACCACAGGATTCACTGCAGTGATTAACTTAACAATCATGGGCGGGAGGGAGATCATAACCTCAGGGGCAATTGTGGTCAATTACCAGTACATTTTCACACCCTATGTCACCCCTGATTTTGTGCCTCCAGAAAAGCTCAGAAGCTGGAACAAGCATCACCTCCTTTGGGATCACATTTTGGGGAGTCCAGCTGAGAAGCACCAGGGCACCTGTTTAAAATGGCATTTCAGCCACATCCATTTTTTAAACAGCAGCAATCAATTGTTGGCCTCTTCCCCTTGAGGGGCACTTCCATAAAGGCTACCTAAAAAATTAAGAACTTAAACTTCAACGGGTTCCAGTTTACTTCTTCCAAAGTTGGCAGGGTAAAAAAATGGAAAAATGAGAAAACTCCGATAGAGGAGGAGGAGGTGATGAAGAAAATAATGGAACGTGCAGAAATGAGTAATTAACATTAGCAATTAAGAGAGCAAGAAGAAAAAGAATACTTTAAGATGTGGGATTTAATTTACTAATGGTTAGATAGAAAAGTAGGAAACTGAAGTATAATACAATAGCAATGATACGTTATAACTGATTATTATAGAATGAATTATAATATGAATTAAATTTAGTAAGAACTGAGATTTGCTCTAAAGGATAATGAGGATTTGAAATTAAAGTCTAATGATGATGTAATAATAATGTAATATGACATGGAAAGTTGATTAATGTAATATGAATGTAAACTTAAATCTAAATGGAACAGACTATAGATATTGTGCACAAAAATATGTACCAACCGACACACTGTATAATTGAAAGAAGATTTTATTTGTTGTTTTATGTTTATATTTGTCTATGTTTGTTGTTAAAAATAAAAAACCTTTTATAAAAAACAAAGTTGGCAGGGCACAGCAAGGGGTACAGGTAGTTCTCAATACTTCATTTAGTGACCTTTCAAAGTTTTGACCGTTTTTCACACTTACAACCTTTGTAGCATCCTCATGATGACGGGATCAAAATTCAGAGGCTTGGCAACGGTTCATACTTATGACCGTCACTGTGTCCCAAGGTCATGCCATCCCCTATTACAATTTTTTTTGACAAGCAAAGTCAGTGGGAAGCCAGATTCACTTAAGAACCGGGTTACTAACTTATCAATTGTGGTGATTCACTTAACCACGGTGGCAAGAAAGGTCATAAAATGAGGAGAAATAACAAATGTCTCACTTAACAGTAGAAACCCTGGACTCAATGGTGGTCGTAAATTGAAGGACTTCCTGTATACAATATTCGTATCCCCAACCAATCCAGTTGTAACATTAAAGCTTTCTGTATGTATACTGATTTTCGGGCTTCAGAATTTTATTATTTGTTTTGAACAGGAGATTGGTATGTGACGTAGTGTCGTTTGTACTAAGACATCATAACACACCTGGCATTGTGGTGGCTTTTACTGGATACCTGGGGCTGCAACCAGGGGAAAGTACTGGGGAAAAGTCATGCCCAGGTGCTGGGAAGAGTTTGGAAAATCTAAAGACAGGGAAGGAACAAAGTGCCACTTGTTTGCCTTTGGGTTACCAGGAGTATGTGGCAACCCATGTCCTTTCCTCCGTGAGGTGCCTTCGAATTGCAGATACGCCCACCAATCTCAAGAGGTTGGGAATCATGGGCCAATGAGATCTTCATCTTGACAATTAACAACATAAATTTTAGGCTCAATTGTGGCCATAAGTCAAGGACTACCTGTACTCAGATACAGCCCTAAATCAAATGCCTTTTTAAATTGCTATCAACCTGCCTTCCATGGAGGACCTGTGTACTGCACGAGTCAAAAAGAGGGCTATAAAAATATCTACAGGCCCCTCACATCCAGGACATAAACTGTTTCAACTCCTTCCCTTAAAACAACGCTATAGAGCACTGCACCCCAGAACAACTAGACACAAGCACAGGTTTTCCCCGAATGCCATCACTCTGCTAAACAACTAATTCCCTCAACAGTGTCCAACTATTTTCTAAGGCTATTATTCTATATCTATTATTCTTCTCATCTTTCCTATTACCTATCTCCTTTTCTACTTATGACTATAACTTCGTTGCTTGCATCTTTACGGTTTATATTGTTTTATTTCATTTCCTAGTACGATCATTTAAGTTGATTGCTTATTTAGTATCCTATGACTATCAGTAAGTGTTGTATCTTGTGGTTTATGATGAATGTATTTTTATGATGTCTAGGATCATGATTTATCACTTCTATCTTTTATGTACACTGAGAGCTTATGCACCGAAGACAAATTCCTTGTGTGTCCAATCACACTTGGCCAATAAAGAATCCTATTCTATTCTACTCTAAAGTGTAGGTGGCATTTGGGAATTTTGGCCGCCACTTTCTCTGTTGACATTTCTAACAATGAAAAGAGCACACATCTCTTAGAAAAACACCTGCTTGTGGCTAACCTTGCAGGTAAGGAGGGGATTGCCGCATTGGCTACATCTCTGCAGGAAACTTATTTGGGCTCTTTCTTTGATTTGAGATCTATTCTATAGTATACCGTAGAAGGGCTGCTGGGGGAAGCAACGGGCTCTTGAGAACAGCTGTTTTCCTGAAACTTAAACCCATCATGATGGTTCTGCCTGAAATTGGGACCACATTTTCTCTGACTTTTCAATGGGCTTCAGGTGCCACTGAATGAATGGCAAAGCTTTTGCAACCTGGAGCAGAGGGGTTAAAGGGAAGCAGAGGGATTACAACGCTTAAGCACTCCAGGGCAGAAATTTTCCAACTTTTTTCAGACCATGAAACCTGCTAGTTAGAAAAGAAAAACAAAATTCTCATAACCTCTGGTCAAGAGGCAAAGCTCTGGTGTTAGCAAACTGAGTGATTTTTTTTTTAAAGTATTGTGGAACCCTTCATGGAACACAGTCTGAAATAACCTGTTCTAGCAGGACTTGGAGACCTAAGACACTAGGGCCTTTAAACCAAGGGGCACACCTCTCTCTAGAAAGGAAGGGGAAAAAAATAGAGTAATTTTAAAAGATTACATACCCGAAAAGTGCATTGAAAAAAACAACAATTTGCGATGCTCTGAGTTATATTCACTTACCAAAGGAATACCTGCAAAATAAACAGGAGGGAAGAAAGAGTTAGAATGTTTTGGAAGAGCCAACATCGTGCGCACGTATTTATGAAAACAACCTCTCAATGCAGGGCAGCAATGAATGTCCAAGCCAAGCTGGAGAGGTTTCTTTCTTTTTGGCCTACGAGGCAACAGTGCCACCAAAATCTGAGGCACAAAAATGGTAGCATAAGACTTCTTCTGGCTATTGAAAAAAGAAAATTCCAACCAAATTGGAATTCAGCTGGGGAGTCCACAAGGATGGAATTCTCTTTCTGATACCTCTACCGAGGGTTTTTTTTTCTTCCCCTGTGACAGCCAAGCTAAACTTCTCTGCTCAGCTGTCAATCTTTTTGTTTGGTTTCTAAAATTTTCAAAAGATTTAAACATAGGACTGGCCCGTGAGAGAATTACACTGCCATCCAATGCAAGTCTGCATTCTACTTGAAGAATGGAAACACTGCCCCAAATGTCTACAGCAGACTCACCAGCAGATCTCAAATGTGTTGATGCTGGGACTTTAGTTTAAAACAAATGTAATTTTTTTTAATTTAGTGGCCAATAAATTTAAATAAATAAAATCATCATCATCATCATCATCTTAAAACATGGCTTCCAGCTTTAAAACACTGTTAACACTGAAGTTACATCCAACATTTTGCATGTTGGGAGGGGGAGTTAAAGAAAAGTCCCCACCCCCATGAAAAAGTGACCTGTTTGGGGGGAAATTACAGAGTTCTTAGAATGAAACAGGCCTCAGAGAAAAATGACCCACAAAATAATATCCAGACTGATTCATGTGATTATAAGAACGTATTTTGAAATCAAAGTGTGTTTTTTAGCAGCGTTCCCACACCAAATTCTTCTTTCCCCCTTGCAAAAAAGACTTTCTTCTTTGCTTAACATGTCTGCAACAACTTCTGCAACATAATGAACAGTTGCCAATAAATTGACTGACATCCGATGCTGGTGCCATTTCAGAGGCAACATTGTGATATCAGCCATTGCATGTTCATTCTTGATTGGTGAGGGTTACCTAAGCCACAATTAAGAAGGAGGCAACTTTCCCACACACAGAAGAGGCCAGAAAAAATTTGTTGCCAAGTGGGTGAAAGCAGTGATATGGCAAAACTGTTTAGTTCAATGCCCAATCGCCTCGGGCAAGTCAAATACACCTGGGAAAGGAGATGCCCACCAAAGGCAGAAAGTCAGACGGCCTAATTCCTATATTTGACGTCTCTGAGGAAGGCTATTGATTATATCTGCCTGCAAAATAGCAAGGATGTGAATCAATGGCCCCAAGACTGATCTTTAAACATCTTTGGAAGAATTCAGAACAAATTTTACTTGAAACTTTGCTGAGAGTCAATACAGACAAGATTAAGTTGGATGGACCCACTGCTTACCAAGGGAAGTTTTTCAATGTTTTTATAACAGTGTCAAAAAGGATTAGGAAAGAAAACTTCAGTGTTCAAGCAGTGCAACTATTTTTAATAGAGGAAAAAAGCTACTCGGCTGAAAATATTTCTTCCAATC